>JAUMHA010190714.1:0-16233 GCA_032359765.1 Saxidomus gigantea
TCCAGGATGGATATTATTTTATATTGTCAATCACTGAGAATAGTCGAGCGCGCTGTCTACTGACAGCTCTTGTTGAAATTGTTGATATGTCCATTATTTTGCTGATGTGGACTTGCACGGTTCCTTGACACCCAGCCATTTCCTTTGTTACTGTGATGCACTTCAGTGCTATTAAATGGTCAGTAAATAAATGATGAACATGGACACAGATGTTTAATGAATTATGTTTTGATTTTTAGGTCGTGTAACAAACATCCCACAAGGCATGGTACCTGACCAGTTTGGTATAGTGGGCTTGTTGACGTTTATAAAATCAGCTGAGACAGACCCAAGTCTCGTTGCTCTGGCACCAGGCATGGATCTCACCACTCTGGGACTGAATCTCAATTCACCAGAGTAAGTACAGAACTAGACTACATCAGTTGTTATTATGCTTAATAGAGCAAAACACTTGCATACTGTCACTGTAAAAGAGACTGTCTTCATGAAAAAGTAAAGAAGAATGTGAGCAAGTCTGGTGCATATATCAAGTGTGTAATTAATGAAGATATGATGTGGAGTTTAGCGCTTTAGAGTGGTTTTCTAAATACTGTTACCTTGTATTCAAATGGCAGTGGTAGTCAATATATCGTAGCAGCCAACATTTTGTATAGTTAATAGTTTGTAAGCAAATCTTTTTAACTTCTCTCACACAAACTTCATTTAACTGTGTAACAAGAGTTGTGCAGCCATACAGTTTTGTTTGTTTAAGTGCTTATTGGGTCCATCAACCTCGTTCGAGGTATAATCGGTGCGACCCGTCAGCCATACAGGACAGTCCGTTGGTCTTTTATATTGACCCTCATGTACTACCAGTAGGCATGGTGTCAGCAGACATTTGGGGTCAATCTTTGCGCTGTACAGTTACTTAGGTCTACTTCAACTTAGCCGACATAAACAGTACTTTAATAACGACAATATGAAACAAAAAAAAATGTAAATATTTATTTACATAAAGTTCGACTCATATTTTAATCCTTGAAGCTAACTTTTGTCTAGCATTACTTTACTTCAATTTACACCTAATACAATTAACACTGTGTAAAGTGGTTGACTGTCAGTTAAAAATTCAGTTATTTGTTCATTTCAGTAACTTGTACAGTACGTTCCAGTCACCCTGGGTTGACTTGCCTTGTAGGCCTCAAGATATAGGTCAGTATTTCTTTTTCTTGGTGTTATACCTCTGTTTCAGAAGTATCTCAGTGGCAGGCTGTTTACCTCATCATCTTTCCAGGGGCAGACCAGTACCAGACCTGTATTGTTCATAGGAAACTGTCAACTTTCTCACTTAAAAAATCAGCAGGGCTCAAAACCCATGGCGCTAAATCAATGAGAAGTTATGTGATATAAAGTTAGCTGCCTTAACCATTCTACAACAGAGATGGGTCCATTATATCTGTACATATATTGAATAAAATTTTATATCAAGCATGCTGTATGCAAGTTGTGTAATATGTCAACATATTTTTGTTTGTTACAGATTTCCATGTTCCAGCAGAGTATCTTACAAATATATACATAAGAGATAAGGTGTGTTTATATTTTAGTCTTTGTTTACAGTCTCAATGCTAATACATTGCCGTTTCATTTTACACTAAAATGCCAGCAGTCTGAAAAATGAAATTGTGTTGTTAAAATAAATAAGTTCCATCCCAAACATTCAGTTTACTAGGCATTTTATGTTTTAATGATTGTGTACATAATCTTTGCCTTCAGGAAGACTTTTGAGTAATATCTCCCATTGTTGTGAAAGTTCTCCTTGTTGACCACAAAAGGAGAAGTGATTTTAAAAAAATATATATATGGGGAGAAATCCCACAGTCGACAGGGGCTAAAGACAACCTCAGTAAACACCTTTGCTCATTTGAGCAAGCTCATCATTTTCCTCTATTAAAATATATCTTATTAATTTCAGCTTGCACCAATCAAATTGAACCGTTATGGAGAAGACCTGTTATTTTTCCTGTTTTACATGAATGGTGGTGACGTATTACAACTAGCAGCTGCAGCTGAACTGTGAGTTCTTATATCTCTTACCATAGGGTCTGGCTTCTGATTGGCTCAGCTAGAAATCTGACCAATCAGAAGTCGAGATTTAAGACTTAGAGAAGAAAACTAAGGAAAGACTTAAAAGGTCATAATAAGGAAGCTCTTTGACTTCTGTCCTTGTTCCACGGTCATTTTCTCTAAGATACTCTACAAATGAAATTAAGAAAATTCCATATTTTGAGATAAAGTACTTGGAATACTGTCCTTGTTCTTCTGCACAAGTTTATAATACACAAAGTGCCTCTTTGTGATGTATCTAAAGAAATCAAATGACAAAAAAACTTTTTTCCTTCCTTTTTGAGATCAGCATCTTATTTGCATGCAATAGGCTTGGCCATTTCTAAGAAAAAGGTATACATAATGTTTTTCAGAATGTTACAACATTTCTCTACAGTATACCTGTAGTTTAAGTAAAGTGATTAATAGTCGGACATGATATCAGAAAGATTTAGAAGAATGTCTAAATTGCTCTAGTGATGAAGTTTGTTACTGATGTTGAGATTGATTCTGCTATGATTGACGTGGTCGTGCATGTTTCAGATACAATCGAGATTGGCGGTATCACAAAGAAGAGCGGGTGTGGATCACCAGAGCTCCCGGTGTCGAACCTGTTGTCAAAACTAACGCATATGAGAGAGGGACTTACTATTTCTTTGATGCACAAAACTGGCGAAAAGTAGCGAAAGAGTTTCATCTGGAATATGACAAGCTAGAGGAACGACCATCTTTGCCACCCACATTACATCATAATCCGAATCAAGCAATCGTAGCTCACTAGCACAGGGCTTAAACTGACTTTTTAAAAGTGCAATCAGGGTGACAAAGGTGCTTGGAAAAGAGACTTGGGTGGTCAAGATGGGAGTAGTAACTTTCATTATCATTTACATCAGCCAGAAAATATAACATGTACAGTATACAGAAGATAAATTTAAAGTATTTTCACATTCCACACTTTTCATATTTTTTTAAGCAAGAAAAACATCAAAATACCACTGGCATGTTTCTGTAATAGAAATATCCTTAGTGTAATTATTACAACTGATGTAAAATATAGCAACATATTAAGGAAGATTAGAAAACTATCTATTTATGTAGTCATTTATGAGGTTTAAAGTTCAGTCTAAGTCTTGCTATTGTTGCAAAAAAGACCAGATTTTGTTGTCATTGATCAAAAGATTACATCAAAAAAGTACGCAAATTTATTATTAGGAGTGTTTATAAAATGATGTAAGTTAATGTTATATCCCCAAGGGGATGTTAATTAGACAACTTCCTTAAAGAGCATAGGTTTCAAGGTATTTAAGACCTTGACACATTTGTCCTCTGGGCTATATGAGAGTTCACCTTGACAACCAAGGGAAGGATTGTCTCCCTTGACTCTGTACTGTACCGTCACCCGTTGTGATCGATCTTCATTTTGCTGGTCTCTGCTGGTTCTACATCATAAGAAATAAACAATGCAGAAAGGTGCTAACAAGCCATGTTTGAATACATTGAAAGTGCTAATTTTATCTATAAATCGGTACACACCCCCAACAAGCGAATTAAGGGGCAATAAGGAATAGATCCTGTTGTATCAATCAGTGCATCTTTAATTTATTATAGTACGATTTATTTCCTCAAGTTGTGAAAGTATAAGATTAAATTACAACCTGCGACACTTTGATGGGATAATCAATCACCTTTCAGTGATACCAACATACTCTATCATTTTATTGTGAATTTTAGGTTGTGTATAAAAGTCTGATAGTTTCATGTAGTATCTGTTGGCTCTAAAGTTATTTTCAGTGTTTGACATTTTACTGAATGTTTTAGGTGAAAGCTATGAAATAGTCTTTTTTTCTTTTAATTTGTTTTTAACATCACTTTAACCTGCTTAAAGCACAAGATTTAGAACTTGCTAGTGAGGAATGTATCACAACTAAATTCACCTATTTAGGGCTTTAAAAAACTTTGTTGTTTCTTTTACATAAAGGAGATTATCATGTTAGGGACCAAAGCTGAAAAACATCAACAAGAATAAAGTTTTAGGGTTTTTTAAAACTTATCAGTCATGTAGGAAGAATGTTCAAAATTCAAACAACAATATCTAACTAGTGCCTTTAGATTGTGGTAGAAGACAGGTTACTGTTGTTTCTGTTCCAATGGTTTCAATTTAGTTTAGAAGATTGTTTCTGGAATGGTTACTTTGTACTTTTGGTTTCATGGTTGTTTAGAGCCCAAGAAAATAATGTCCCCTGCCAGTTTAGAATCGGCTGCATTTAATTAACCAGAACTTGTATTTGATTTTCAAAACTGACCAATCAGAATTTTAAGACTGGTTTCATAATGAAAAACTAACACTATTATTTTTAAGAACTTTTTTTTTCTTCTGAAATTAGAACCGTCGGTCTTTGATTGAAAGATCCTGTTGATTTCACACACTGTAAGATGTATGTATAGTGAGCATATTTTGTGTTGATTATTTGTTATGGCTGGACTAATGAGACCTGCATTTATCATGTATATAAGAAAATAAAACTATGTCTGCAAAAAACTTGTCTGTTGTTATTTAGTGCGTGGTATAACCAATAAAAGATGATTTGTTTTGTATTTCACATACACGAAATTGTAACAAGAGGACCATCGACTGCTTAGCTGAGATACATTGCTCAATCCCGGGACTGACAAACATAACAGTCTTTCGGATGAGACTTTAAAACTAAGGTCCCATGTATGGGTGCTGTACACCTGGCATGTATAAGAACCAGGGGTGCCTCTGGAATTTGGGACACTTCCTGTATCTTGCACTTTACCCTGAAAACTAAAATAATTACCTGTTCTAGGGACATTGGTCATATGGGAAACCGGTATCAACGATAAAGCACTAATATACAAACATTGCTCAAAGTAGTTGCCAAATTGATGTCACACACATAATTTCTAGACACTAACAGGATTGATGCAGAAATGAATATGCTACATTGTAAAAAGTTACAATTCTAAAGTCCACTCTACTAAATATTTGGCCTACTGGTGATCAATAGATGAAATACACAAATCTCTATACATTTTCACATTAACATTAATTGGCATTACCGGAAGTTGATAATGAAACCGGACATAACTTCATAAGTACATTAAATTTTGACATTACGTCCAGTTTATTTACTTTTAGTAACGGCAATAGGTAATAACTTTGTATGTAAAACAATTTGTGTATTTCATTTACTGAAGGAGGCCGGTAGGCCAAATATTTAGTATAGAGTGGACTTTTGAATTGTTTCATAATCATCCTCTCTAAGAAGTTACTATTTTTGTATAGTATCATACAATTGTTTTTTAAACAGCATGGCGAAAATGTTTGTCTGATTGGGCAATCATCAAAAGTCGCTGAGATATTACTGTCATACCTATACTGTCAAAATATGATCAAGATTTAATATGCAAAATGAAGGTGCTAGAGTGAATAATTCTATATAGTAGGTTTTCACACAATTGTACCCATAAAATTGGTTGAAATCTTTCTGTAATAAACATTCTATATAGATCTTATCAGGGGTAATGCAGAAAAAAGGTCTGGATCAATAGTGTCTAAGTATAGTACATAATAGAAGGACTTCCCTTGTATTGCCACAATGTTTAGTCAGATTAGGCCGATAATTGAACTTTGACAAGAATTTTTTTGAGTGAAAACAGTTCTGTATGGTACGTTTTCACCACTGTGGCACAACTTTTAGCCGATCAAAACCATTTCAAGGAATTGGATGAAATTTGGGTGCATATATACAGGACTCCATTTCCTTCAAACTCAGTGTGACCTTGACCTTTGAGGTAGGGACGTGGGTCTTGCAACCGACACATCGTCTTCATGTGCTAGACATTGTGCAAAGTTATTTTAAAATCCTTCAATGCATGACAAAGTTACAGTCTGGACAAGAATGTGTGCATATATACAGGACTCCATTACCTTCAAACTCTAAGTGTGACCTTGACCTTTGAGGTAGGGATGTGGGCCTTGCACGCGACACATTGTCTTGATGTGCTAGATAATTGTGCCAAGTTATTTTCAAATCCTTCAATGCATGACAAAGTTACAGTCCGGACAAGAATGTGTGCATATATAGAGAATTCCATAACCTTCAAACTCTAAATGTGACCTTGACCTTTGAGGTAGGGATGTGGGCCTTGCACGCGACACATTGTCTTAATGTGCTAGACATTTGTGCCAAGTTATTTTCAAATCCTTCAATGCATGACAAAGTTACAGTCTGGACACGAAGGTTGGTGCATATATACAGGATCCCATTACCTTCAAACTCTAAGTGTGACCTTGACCTTTGAGGTAGGGATGTGGGTCTTGCACACGACACGTCGTCTTGATATGCTAGACATTTGTGCAAAGTTATTTTAAAATCCTTCAATGCATGACAGTCCCCACACAAATTTGTAAATGGGGACGCACAGACGGACACTGCGATTTTAATATGCCACCCTTCGGGGGCATTAGAATTCCCATCCCTAGTGGCCATGTACTTTTATTGCACCAGAATAATTTGAAGGAATTTGGCAGATTTGTCCAAGAACAAAGAAACAATTGGCTCAAGGGTTTCAGAGGGAATCTTGTTCGGAGGAAATGTTAACAGTGGTCAGAGAACAATCACAATAGCAGCTCACTACAAGCATTGCACTACGAGCACTTTGTGGCAAGGAGTTATACAAGGCGATGATTTGATAAAAATACAACAACTGTTTGATGGTTTACCTGCCTTTTAATTTCCAAACAGATACTACAACAATATCTTGACCATCTATCAAAACTCCATAGAGAGTAAAGAAATATAAAAAACATCACTTCCCAATATAGTGGTACATTGACCAATATGAAAATGAATTTAGAACACATCTCTGTCAAATGTTGATATCATGTGCTGCTTACAAGCACAAATACTAATGAAATAAATTCTAACTGTTTTAAGACTTGAATAATAGCTGTGGAAAGGACTAGAATAATGAAAAAAATAACAGTAGATTAAGCAGTGACGTCACTTTTATAAATTGACAATATAAATATACACCTGCAGGGTCACTCGGGTTGTATGAGATGAAGTGATATACCTTGGTAAATTTGGATAAGCACAGATCAAAAATTAAAAATGCAGAGCGGCTCAAATATTAAAAGTATATTGTATCATCTGGGCCACAGCCAACAATTTTTTCGAACTCTGACCCATTTAAAACATGATCTTCAGTCATACAGGAAATTCTATTCCTGGTACAAGTAACAACAGCAAACCCGATGCCCTATCAATTTTCTGTAGCATGAAGTACAATAATTTACATAAGCAGGGGCTGTGACAGGATTTTATTTTATGTTTTTCGGTGGTTTATCAAAATATAACGGTGAATTATATCCCGATAAACTTACTGGCCACTCAGTGAAAATTATCAAAATCTGTTACCCGGATGAACGTCAAAATCTATACAGAGCGTATTGAAACCCGGAAACAAGATGACAATGACGTCGTTAAAATGAAGTCATCTTTGCGATGCCTTCTGATGACGTTTCTCGCAATTTTCAACATTTCATTAAAATAAACCCAACAATAGTAGAGTTTTCGACATAAAATTAACAGAAAAATTGTTGGTTTCGGTGTAATATCACGATAATTTCACTCATGCTCACTTGGTGAAATTATAACGTGATATTACACCGAAACCAACAATTATCCTCTATATATTTATTGAACCTGTGCTATGTAATTTCTATAATGGACTTGTCCGTCATTCAATTAGGGAAGTCCCATTAACTGTTCAAAGGGGTGCTATGTACTGAGTGCAAGAGTTGAAATGACACTGCAACTTAAAGCAGTACATTTCAAGCTTTAGAACTTTTATACCAAACCTTACAAATGCAAACCATGAAATTAAACTTTACTTTAAACATAACAGACTTTAACTTCAAGAAGTTTTAGAAACACATGTAAATATATCAAATCTACATAAATAATTTCATGAGCAAATCTTTACATCTTGAAAATAAATTAATTCCACATCAATATCCTACTAACTTTAAAATGAATAAAACTAACACCTACATTCCTTGTACCATCTTGGAAACAAATTCTACTGAAAGCAGTAAAAAGTAAAATATTTGAGTTACTGCCCTTGAATTCGTTCTTACATTTTTCTACTTTAATAATCAAAATGGTTTATCCTTTACTACAAACTTTTCAGTACAAGGCATTTTTTTAACAAAAAGGAACCAACAAAAACTATACCTCAAGACAGAGATATGTAAGCACTTTAGATATAAAAAAGAGGAGAATTGACTTGCTCTCTTATATACACATGTATACACAAATAAATATATGAAACTGCAAATCAGAGCAAAAGTAAAATTGTTTTACAATAATTTTCAATTTATACAATTTCCTTAAAGAAATATACAAACATTCTGTTGTAAAACCGAGTTCATGCTTGTATAACATGTACCTGTTCCTTCAAATTGGATTTGAAAGCACACTTTCAGCTAATCACATCATTATAAATATGCTGACACCTAGGAAACTGGTAGATGTCTTACCAAAAGATGGCAAATTTTAATAGGATCTGAAAGCATAATCTAATTCTGCTTTAACAATAAAAGTGTGCAACCATACTACAAAAATGTATTTAAAGTTGCATAAATGAATAATAGTATCTACTTCTCAGGCACCTATATGTAGCATGGTTAAAATATAATGGCATGCCAGTATGTTTGGAATTCCATGTAATATTACTTAAGCACATGAGCAGTAACATTTAATGTTAAATGAATATTTAGTACTAATATACAAAGAAATGAGACTTTATTTTCTGTGCCAAATATGGCTAAAATTTCACTACATAACACTGGTATTGATTGTAGTGAAGTGTCTTGTGTCACATAAAATGTTGTAAAACTGAGATAAATGAGATTATAACATACATGGCTTTTTAATGAAAATGTGATTTACAAAAATGGTACCAGCACCATGAACAGTCTGTACATGAACTATTTACACCCTGGTGGCAATATTGTAACACTTTATATGTCCTGTAATTTTTTCTACAATATATTCCTCTTACACTGTTGCCATGAGTTACTTTATCTAACTGCAAAACTGCTGTATATTTTACACCATGTCATTTCACTATAATACTGCATCATAGAACTAGCAAGCTACAGTTATGGTCAATAATGAATTATGAAATTTCTAAACAAATCTTTCAAAACTAAGCAAATTTAGTACAGGAATTATACAAGAAAAATGCCAGTCAATCAATTCTTCTTTTTTTTGTGACAGTTTGTGCCAGTGAAATATGCCACCAGATCATTCTTGACGCCTTTTAAGGAAAAATGCAATAAACCAGCTCAGTACAAAGAACCTGTGAACAATGGATCTGTACAAAACAAAATTATTGGCTTCTATCAACATTGCACCAAAAATTAATGCCACTATGATACATGTTGGTTTTACATGAGAACAGTGCCCTAGCCTTGTTTAAAGTTCAATGTCCCAAAAATCATTCCCAAGCCAACTTGTTTATGAACACAGTAAATCACTTTGTGCCCTTGGCAATGAAACAAAACTGTCCATTCATTGTTCATTGCAGTCTTTTATATCCTAAGTTAGTTTTCTTAAAAACAACCCTGTTTTATGTCTTAATTTAAGTACTACACCACTGCAAAAATATCTCGCGTCTTCTCCCTTGACCAACTATTTCACTCGTACAAATAGTTCAGTGAATGCCTACATGTATTTAAGTTCATGTAATGTCAACCACATTAGTTATTTATACAGGGTCTAATTAAGTATAATTTTGATCACAGAGTATGCCCACTGTAGCCCGTCATTTAGATCATTCGTCTTCGGAGTCATCCATGTCTGTCGAATAGTCAGAATCATTACTGGCTTCCTGGTCCCGGTCTCCAGCTTCATCCTCCGTGTCCGAGATATCCCACTGTGGATGGTCGTCAACTACCTTGGCTTCCTTAACATCCAGCTGTAACACAAACAACAATGTAATCATCTATAGATCTGATGGGGTGGTATCTCGAAATTGATATTAAAAAGTTTAGAATACTTATTTATCAATTGAGTATAGACAAATTACGAATTAAATAATCACAGACAAATTACTGGTATGAATAAAATTGATAGATTTATTATTGAGATTATTTTCACTGAGATTTAGGAAGCCAGATTTTTTTTCATTCATGTTTTGGTCCTATTGACACAAATCATTTAAATATGATACTTTACTTACCTTAATGTTATGAATTTGGTCAAAATCAATGTAACAGTCTGATCTAAGAACGATGTTATAAGTGTAGATACCCATTTTGGGTGGTGCAGAAAATTTCAGTTGTATCTGTTAAAACAAAGTGACAGGGTTTTAGTACCAATGTAAAGGATGAGTCACTGTTTTCTGACAGAAGCATCTATGTTCTTTCACAAACCATTTTTCCAAATTGGACCTGATGTGGTTTGCAGCTAAGAATGTATTGACTCCATGTAAAATGACATCCATTCAAACATTACCGTGGTGAAATAATTGTTTTAGCGGGAATATACATGTACCTATATAGCTTATACTTAGAAGTATCATTAAAGTTTTCATACATGTATAATTATATAAAGGTAACTAAGTTCTAACAAGAAATACCATTCTCACCTCTTCTTCCGTCTTCAAAGTCAGAATCTGTACAGGGGCTGTAATCAACATGTGTTTTTTTCTATCAGCTACATATAACCACCAACCTTCCTGCTTCTCCTGAAAGACACACGACCAGTAATAGGTAATACATCAAATATGTAGCTAAATCCATGCAGGCTACTGCAAATAAATTTGCTCATTTAAATAATGATTTGTTCTGTTTGTTTGTTTCTGGTTTAAAAAACTGTTTGTAATAGTATTTCCTTTATATTCAAACCGGAAGTTAACCTAAGAATCAATTCACAGAAGGACCAATCTTAGACCTGTATCTTTCGTAAATTGCCACCTTTTTCACATAGAGCATTTTTATATAACCAAAGGGACATATTATGGGAACACCAGCAGTGGGCGAGCAGGCGGCCACACTTTGTTCGCTCTCTAAGTCGAACAGTTTTCATCTGATCTTCACCAAACTTGGTGAAAATGTTTGTGGCCATAATATCTAAGTCAAGTATGATAACCAGCCAAATCAATCCAGGTAAAATTGGCCAAATTAGCCTTGTCTGCTCTCTAAGTCAAGCAGTTTTCATACGATCTTCACCAAAGTTGGTGAAAATATTTATTGGCAGAATGTCTACTCCAAGTTCAACTAGATCTATCACCGAATGTGATTAATAAACCCAAAAGACTGCTTTATAAACTGAGGAAGTTTGTAGTAACAGCATACCTTGCAAAAAAAACTAAAATAGAGATATTGTTCTTGGGAATAACTCTGTAATTAGTCAAGATAGAGTTATGGTTCTTGTACACTGCACTTTCTCTCAATGTGCTTGACCATTGTATGAAGTTGTATTGAATTCCAACTAGTAGTTTTCAAGTTATGCTCCGGACAAGGAAAATGCAACAGACTGCATGACCGATTGCCTGCCCGACCGCCAGACCGACCGACTGACTGACCGACCACTGGGTGACTCCTATATACACCCCCCAAACTTCGTTTCGGGGGTATAATGACTAGCAAATCAACCAAGATGCAATTTTGGATTATGGACCTTGAATTATCGAAAAATGATGAAATTAGCTTTTTCAGCTCTATAGTTTTGGCCTGAAAATATCCAGATTTTCTTTTAAGGCTTGAAAATACCTAAAATAAATCTTTTTCTTTCAAATTTAACTTCTGTTGTTTTCTTGTCAGGAACACCAAAGAAAAAGTAACCAGACAATTTTTCTAACACTAAATTTTTCAGTACTACAACCAGCATAATTATCACCAAAGGGGAACAACTTACATCAGGAAAGTAAGGACAGTGAACTGGGTGGCTTTCTTTTTTCTTCGTTTCTAAAGAGTTCTCTTTCTTTGATTCCTCTTGGAATTTTTCCCAATCATCTTCATCATTTTCTGTCTCTTTTCTTGTTCGCTTCGGCTTTTTCTTTGCTACCGGCTTCTCCTGTTCCGGCTCGGATTCATTCTCTGACTCTGTTACATAATCTGCTTCATCACCTTCTTCCGCAGCTTCCTCCTGCTAGAAAAGCAAAAATATACATCATACTTAATAAATTTCTAAAGATGAATATGAACAAGGGATTCAACTACCACAGTTTTCAATGTATGCAATAAACAGCAATGAAAGTGGAGAAGAAACCCAAAGAATTGTTCATATCAAAAGCGCATTTATTTAAAATTGACACTTATAATGTAGAATGATTGTAACTCCACATCAGAACTTAAAGAGTTTTATAAAATGATTGAATCATAAAACATACATGTAAAATAGCTTTAACAAGACAGAAGTCAGTCTCCACCATCAGCTGTGCTTTATGATAATATTTCTTCTACCCTCTCTGTTTTCATGTTTTTTTTTTAAAGTACTACCATCATGACTGATGTTGGCCTTAACTCTAGCACAATAAGCCGACTCACCGATTTCAAACCCGTAAGTAAATTTTACTACCAACATAAACTAAGAAGGTTTTTGCGTCAACACTCGATACCAAAATGTCATAAAAAAGGATCAAAAGTAAAAGTTTCACCTGTTCAGCATCTGCTGCATGTTCTTGTTCAGGTTTAGCACCAGCAGCTGCTCCTGCCTGCTTCTTCCACTGATAAGCCTGTTTAGGCTTTTTTCCCTTTGCTTTTGCAGGTTTCTTTTTGCCTTTACCCTGTTTTTGCCAGGCTTTGTGTTTGTTTTCTGGATGATTTTCAAGAGCCTGTGAACAAGATGTTAAAATACAATTTTGCCAAATGATTATTATTGCTCCAAATACTGTATAGTGTATAATGATTATGGGAAAACTCTTGGCTTTTAGCAAGATCAGAATTGTGCTAGTTCACGTAAAACACTATTGTTTGACTGAAACAGAAAGCTTGATTGATACAAATGTTGCAGTAATTGAGGTGCAATTATCTTAACTGGTATGATATAGAACATGTAAAAATGCATTTCTATTTTATTTAAGTCAAGATTTGCATACGGTTTATTGAGTTAATGTAAGAAATAATAAGTTCAATGCTAATCATTATCTTCTTTTTAATTAACTTTCTCACACAAAGAGACACAGCTCAAACCAATGTCTCATAATCAGTTAAAGGTTACAGTGACTTTAAGTCAACAACTGTTACTGATTAACCAAATACCACAACTTTTTAAATTTAACCTTCTGTTATGGAGAGTGAGAGACCATTAACATCTTGTTTATATCTACTTATCAATGTAAAAAGTATGAAAAGTATTTGTCACTAAAATGATAGATACCTTGTTTTCTTCAGTGTTTTCTACTTCTTTCACTTTCTCTTCATTGTCTTCATTTGCCTCTTCTTCCTCCACAATCTCTCCAGACTCGCCTGTCAATCTGTCTATATCAAAGTTATCTATCATATTCCGCCTCTTCAATGTGACAGTTACCGTGACAATACTCCCGGCAGTGATTGATTTATCATCGTCATCTAAAACTGCAAACCAAAAAATCTTGTAAAGACAAATTCTAAAAAAAAATGCAGTTAATCTAAACCTTGCTAAACCTTGCTATCCTAACTTATTTGATGCAGATAGCATAAAACTATAGCAATTCTTGACTTAAACTGCGTAAAAAGTTTAGTTTATAATTCATACCAGATTTCTGTTACATACAAGATAAGATGTCTGCGAGTATAAAAATTCAATGCAAACTTGATGATTTTTTGACTAACCTGCAGACATAAATCTTAAACTGCTGTAAAATATGTTTATTCTGATGTTTGGAGTACAAATTTCCTACATATTTTTTCCAATTATCTTTAGTTATACAAATGAAGCATTCAATAGATATCAAACCAAGATGACACCCCCTACATGGAAGTGAACAAAATACCTTCAGGACAATACTACTGAATATAATATCATTAACAAACACATTTTAGATCAAGTCCTTGTTTCTTTTTACAAGGGTCGCTGCATACCTTCAGATCTGATGACCATTTCTACATTAGGTATCATAGCACACACATTCATCACATCTGTGTATTCATCATCGGTGAGAGATCTTAACAACGCCCTTCTCTCCTCCTCATCCATGGCGAGTAAATCACGTATACGCTGAATGTTTCTCTGCAAAACATATGTACATACAATCATATAAGCAACACAAATACATGCAAAAAGCTTCTCTAAAATGATATGCACATTACACAAAATCAACACTGCTTTAAGAAGAAATGTAAATCAAATTAGTAAAATGTTTGATACACATTTCCCTTTACTCAAAGTGCAATATTATAGACTAAGCATGTTACATATCATGACTTTACCCCGTAGTCTGTATACAATTCTCTGAATTTGCTGCCTCATCTGAAGCTTAGTGTCAATCTAGTTGTACATGCTCTAAAAACAATAGAACTTACTACTATCAATATCCTAATTTGCGTAACTAACAGCCAAAGCAAGTAACCAACTTACCCGTTTTGTCACAAAGTGTCTCATCATATCTGGCCGTATATGTGGCAGTTGTTGTAACGGACTTGCTTTGGAATCTAATGCCTGTATAACCATCTGGGATGTTTTTATACAACTTTCTGCTGTCTCCAAACGAGGCATTTCATTCGGTCCTGAAATGTACAATGAGTAAGTAATGACGAAACACTACACAGTAATAATGCATGTTAAAACAGCTTTGATTAAACAAATTAAGGCGATTTCAAATATATGCACAGAATTGTTTTTTGGAAAAAAACACATGTCTCCCTCATCCCTCCCAATGAAAAGAATTCACTGGGCCAAAGAGACCCGAACTATAATATGCTCAACTAGACTGCATACTGATGCTTCCCGCCAAGTTTGAGGAAATTCCAACAAGCTTCTGGTGATGAACAGCAGACAACATTCACATTTCACATATCAGACCTCTGTGCCCTTCACCTTTAAACATATGACCCCAAATTACAATATACACACCTAGACTTCATTCTGATGGTTCCTATCACGTTTGATGAAATCAAAAAAGGGGTTTTAGAGAGCAGACAATATTTTCAAGTTTCATGCACATGTGACCTTGACTGCCAAGTAAATCCAACAAGGGGTTTTGGAGATGAAGAGTGAACATGTTAATGCAGACAGACAGATGGACAGATGGCAAGGGGAAAAACAATGGATACATTATTCCAAATTGTTATTGAAAGACTTTAGCAGGAATGGTGAATTGTGAGATGGTTCATCTGGGAGAATTAGCAAACTTAAATCCCCATACATAAAACAAGTTTTACAGTATAATTACTTACTTTGTCTTGCCATAGCACTAGCAACGAGCTGTGATATAATGTTGATCATCTCGTTGATAAGTGCTGGAGCCTTCTTCAATACATACTTGCGATCTGTAATATATATACACCAGTCATTACATCAAAATCTCATCTGATGTTCTGAGAAAATTTTATTTATCATAAACAGAGTAATTTTTATTCAATTTTTTACTCAAACCATTTAAATAATAAACTTCTAAAGTGACCTTGTCCCTCTTTCAATTTGGTATGTACCATTATTTATTCAAAGGGGTGCCTAATGAAAATTTTGTACCTGTATACCTAACAGTGCAGATGATCCATGCATCCTAATCATGATCTACACTGGCAACAAAGGTGTTTCAATTGCCACTAGTATGGATAGGGAATAAGAAACTCTTCAGCTGGGCTTAGGTAAGCAAACAATAATGACTTGACAAAATGGCTATCTTAGCTGATATTTACCTTCTTCCAGTGAATTTGGAGGTAACGGCAGTCTTGCAAAATGTGCATGTAATAATGCCCTTGCCTTCACACTGTAGCCAAAACATAGGGGGCGCTCCTTGTTCTTCTCATCCAAGTTTGGTAACTGCTTCATCAACTGTCAAGAAAAAACATTACATGAGTAACATGAGTCTTTGGCTCTAAAAGCAACTAAAACAAGAGCTGTCCCTCAGAAGTGACGAATGCCCCCGAAAGAGGTGCCTCACAGTCTGTGTCCTCTCCATGTGCTC
>JAUMHA010190825.1:0-16233 GCA_032359765.1 Saxidomus gigantea
CTGCCTGTTTCATATCATGTGCGCAATTGATCTAATACAGTGTGTAATATTGTAAAGTTGAATAATAAGAACTTTTATTGTTTAACAGAACAAACAAATATTTTCGTCCGTGTTTATGTTTCCAAGAAGTTGAAAGTAAATACGAAAAATGATTTAATATAAACTGCAATCTTCGTTACATTGCTAAAGTAAAGTATTACTTTCTTTTTTACGGGGAAAGGTACACAAACACACAACAAATTGTTAACACAGAAAAATATCGCAAAAATACAATGTAAAAAGTCACTCTCACAAAAAAGGGAATGAAAAGGAAATAAGAAGTAGAATTAGATAAAGAATTTCTTCCAACTAAAACGTTAAGCTTTCGCTGAATAATTCATAAAATGTTACAAGTGGACATCTTGAGAAATTAAATGACACCATGATGATAGAAAGTTTGAAAACTGCGCAGCAAATATCTATTTAGTTAATATACTAAATTATCGAATTATCAGACTGCGCAGAAAATATCTATTAAGGTATACTTAATTATTGCACGAGAAATAATATGATTCCTGTATTGCTCCCACAATTTTTTTAGTATTGTTGAAAATATTGCATAGTGCACTTGTCACATTGCTCAAATACTTAACAGGTTTAGAAACGCAAAGATTTCCCCTATTGAACATTTTTATTTGAATGACGCTATTGTTTCTTTTACTATTTAAGTCATTTTTTGCGAGGAATTATTGACACTTTTACAAAAATTCAATTTGTATTGTTTTTGTTGTGTATGAAATTTGAATAAATTTTAAACACGATAACACTGTCAAAATAAATATTTTGCCACTTTTGCGTTTCTAAACCGGTTGAGTGTAAGTAAACTGCAATAGTCCAACAGACATATGAGTTAATACAAATATTGTCATGAATCACATAGTTTCAATACATACATGGAGTTTTGGTCGTCGGGCACGTTAAGGGCTCGTCAGTACCATCTGGACAATCCATAACACCGTCACATTCCCAGACTTTCGGAAAACACTTTTCACGCGGGCTACAGTAAAACTCTGTGGAAGCATCACATTGCAGTCTATTCCGATTAATAGTGAGTACTACAAAGACAACAAAAAACATCACGTCAGTGACTTAAATTACTTACAGTAAATACTGCAAAAACATTTTGAGTCATTGTTGTTTGAATGAAAATGATACAAACAACATTTTTATCCGTGACTATTATCAAAACACTAAAAACATCATTATTGTAGAGAAAGTAACACAAATAATTAATCAGTTTAAAGGAAGTAAAGCACACAAAAGGTCAACGACGACAGAATTGATTTCAAGACTTAAAGGAATCCTTATTACTTGAAAGAAAACTGTTGCATTGCTTCAAATAATCCATTAAGAGCATTATCTCATTAAAGAAAACCGCAATTATATTGCTTCGAATAATTCATTAAGAGCATAAGCCACTCCTTTTAAGTCTTTCAAACTTTAACTGACTACAAACTAAACTACGACTACTGTGACTGCACCCGTGTTTACATTCACTCTTCGAGATTTGTTTCAAAACATGTAAATTAAAACTTAAAACTTAATGTGTTGTTTTCTGACTTAAACACTACCTTAGAAACCAATCCGTGTATCACAAGGCATTTTTACTTTTCCCCAGTAAGCTTTTATCTTTATTTTCAACAGTTTCCAGTACTCAAGTGATCAGAATTAATGTTACGTTTTAATTTATGCACGCTGTTCATTCAACTGAAGTTCCTTTAATACTATATTAATTAAGTTTTTGTATTTAATAAATGATTTTATATAATGTAATTTCTCCCTCGCTATTGCCTACTTACCTCCCGTAGCACATTCTGCTGTAAATGTTACGTCGTCTATTGCGATATCTGACATTGCCTTGTCGCCTGCTGTTGCTTCAATGATAACGCTGAAGTTGAGATTGTCACCGACAAGAATATTGGCATACTGCCAACTCTGTCCTTTATTTCCGCTCACTGACCACATTAAATTCTTCTGATAGTTTACGTTGTAAGTGTATACCTTAACATGTACAGGTAATCGATTACAAAATATACCAAATATTCTAAGAAAACTGAACATTTGCATTTCAATATGTGTAACACCCAGCCGAAAGCAACTATGTATGCATGTATAAAAGCGAACTTGAGTACAGTCAACCCCAAGTTAGGAAAACATATATGTGTGTTAAGGTCTCTTTGCCAAAAAATTCAGTCAAGTCGATCGTTCGCAGGTTTTTTATGTATTTTGTTTTATTTCACTTCTTTTTTTTACTTTGAAACTCTTAAAAAATGTCTTTTTGATCATTTTCTCATAAATAAACATTGAGTTCGGCAGTAAAAAGTGAAGGTCGGTTGGGAGAATTGAAATACACATTTTTGGCCTTACATAAAATAATCAAGAAGACACGGTGTTGTCCGTAAAATATAGTTCAACTTAGACACTGTGTATTAAGAAACTTAAATTTTAGATCGTGCTCATGTCGGAATGAATTCCAAACGAAGGAAATCTTTTTAAGCTGCTCTTGCCAGATGAAAAGACATGAAAATTGACCATCGTTTATGACAAAACAGAACATAATCAGTTAAGAAATGTTTCTAATTTATAATGCATTTTAAATGTATACCCTGAGAGGACCGATACTTTCGGACCCATATATGTAGTAGTAAAATCGTATGTAACAAACATC
This sequence comes from Saxidomus gigantea, assembly GCA_032359765.1. Lineage (NCBI taxonomy): Eukaryota > Metazoa > Mollusca > Bivalvia > Venerida > Veneridae > Saxidomus > Saxidomus gigantea. The sequence continues at coordinate 2,708 of JAUMHA010190825.1, forward strand.
AGTGCTGGCTGGAAAAAACGGTGATTGTAAATCCGCCACATCTCCATGGCTCATGCTGGAACTACTGATAGTAAGGAATTGGCCTGAATATAGAAAATATTAGTATAGCAAGTGTCCATGAAAGCATGAATGTATATGTGTACAGTTTATTTATGATAATGAGACAGTTACTAAGCAGAAATTTTCAATACATGTATTAGTTAAATCTTTCTTGCACACAGTCACATGATCTACGTTTTAGCTCGCCAATTTGGAGCATAAGGAAGGTCATTGAAGTCACCATTGAGTCGGTCTTGCATATTTGGTTAAACTTTTGCATGCAAGCTAATATGATTATGGAAATATCTCAATAACCACTTAGGTATTAATTTAAAACTTTACTCAAGTGTCCAGGGGTATCAAACAAGCAAGTTAGATATCTGTTGACTGAATTTAACGGAAATGACCGTTGTTAGACTTAGAAGTTGCAAGCTACTATCATGCACATATCACAGTAACCAATTACTGGATTGATTTTAAACTTCATTGAAGTATTCAGGAATTTCAATATCAACCACTAAAGTTAGACAAATCTTGACTGAATTTGTTTCAGAAATTGGCCCTTGTTTGACATAAACATTCTGGTTAAAGTTGTGTGTGCAAGTTACTATCATGCACATATTTCATTAACTACCCATATGATTGATTGGAAAGTTTGACAATGTATTCAATGATATCAGACAAGTAAGTTATATAACTTTGACTGAATTTAATTCAAATTATGACCCTTGGTGAACTTAGACGTATTGGTTAAAGTTATATATGAAAGCTACTTTCATGTACAATGTACATATCTCATTATATAGTGATGGGATTGATTAAAACTTCATTTATATCTTCTGGGGTATCAGACAGGGAAATTAGATAATTCTTGACTGAATTTACTTTAAATTATTACCATTGTTGGACATAGACAGTCTGGTTAAAGTTGTGCATGCAAATTACTATCATGCACATATCTCATTAATGCATAATTGGATTGATTTGAAACTTGATAAACACTTTCAGGAGTAACAGTCAAGTTAAATAAGTGTTGACCAACTTTGATTCAAATGAAAGCTGCTACATGTATAAGCCTCGTATCTCAGTAACGTACGATTGGAATGATTTGAAACTTCATTGAGGCCTTGGGAACTATTAAACATTCAAGTAACTTGGCCCTTGATGATATTTTCAACTTAGATTTTTTGCCTGCATGCTTATGTTTTGCTCATATCTCACTAATCACTAGTTATATTCACTTGAAACTTTAACACAGTTTTGACGGGTATCAGACTTGGTAATAAGAAATGACCATAGAGTTATACTAATGTATTGGTAATTTAAACAATTCAAGACTTTTTGATATGAATTCTTTAAATGTGCTGTCAAATTGTTTGAATAGCCGAGCGTGCTGTCATCTGATAGCTTGCACTTATATAATGGCTTTAATTTTTGTGTGCGCATATACGGAAATAACCGGACTGTAGCTATATTTCTTTAACTATTTCATTCTTTAATTTGATTTTTCGTACATGTAAACTTTAATTCATCATACAAGTCTTCACAAAACAACCATTTTCTTTCTAACATGGAAAGCAATTTTCAGCGTTTCTATCGCAACCGACTTACAGCTGACCGGGGAGCGTGACAGAATAATCAGACTGAGTAATGCGTTAAGTTGCACGTACATTTCTTGTGTTTTTAATGTTGAAACTTGGTGCGTCACTTCAAGGTCATCACCTTATGTCACATACATTATTTTTGGACTATGCCCCTGAGGGCATCACCCAATATAGTTGCGAGTTTATTGCATGCACCTAATCAATGATGAAAGTTTCTCTCCTCCGAGCGTTTATTTAACTATATCAAAGTTTTTATACTACATCTAGCGTTACCTGTCGATTACGAGTTTAAATTTACTTTGCAGTAAAGAAATTCTAATTTCTACAGAAATATATACACACCAATACGGTTTTTAGTTGTACACGTCTATTATTCAGTTTGCCTTTGTTTTTGATTACGGTAGTATTGATATTTGTCGACATGCAGATATGGAAAATGCTTACTGGCGGACAGCTACATGACTGGCAGTATTGCGGGTGTCAATTTATTGATAATGGACCAGTCTATATAAAACAGTACCAGTGGCAATATTTTCTACTCTACATCATGGACCTATATTCTCGTCCGCCCGTTTGTCTGTACGTTTGGCTGTAGTCCAATGGTCCTGTTACAGTATATTCAGCTTTAATCTTTATTTCATCATTTTCATTTTCTCATCAAATATAAAAGAATCTGCATTCAAGCTAAAAAGATGGTCTGAATGCCAAACACGTTTTTGTTCTCAGGTGATGTTATAGGGCTATCTTACATGCTACCTTTTTAAGAAGTCAACTTGTACAAAATATCACTGTTATTCTTGATTCTTGCTAGAAAAGAACAGTATACAACAAGTTGCGAAGAATTGCCATAGTACGTTGTCAGAATCACAAAAAAATGCGCACTTTTACTAAATTTTACTACTAACTTTGGTTCTAAACTTATAAAACATTAGAGATGATAAAAAGACATCTGCAGAATAGACCCAACCCCTTTCACAAGTATTTAATTAGCAAAAGTGATTTAGAGAAGGCACAGTCCTTTCAGTAGATGCATTGTCTGTTAGAGACGTTGGTTCAAGCAATCAAGGATGATGACCTGCTCGGTTAAAAATTGTTTGAATAGATTTGAATTATATGTTGTTTTAAGATTTTTGTTAGCAAATTTACATTTGTTGACTAGTTTCTATTACATAGGGTGTTTAACATTCAATACAAATACAAGATGATTTGTGTATGAATTAATGACTCGGTGTTTTTAATTTCTTGCTCATTACGTACGCATGTGCATTTAATTTAACTTATTATTTTATAAATACATTTTCATTCGGTTCTGCAATCAGTCAGTCACTTTATAAAAAAATTCAAATTATTTCTTAATTCCGTATACTTCATTTTTTACTATCTCAAGTGCACCTGCTTTCGCTATGTCTCTCAAGAAGTTAATGTTGTAAAGCGTCAAGATGTACTGATGAAAAAACAATCCCTATTACCAGGTCATAATAAAATATTTGACCTATTCAGTGTGTAGTCATTTGAGAAGACAAAATTTTTATAATCGTTCGTGAAAGCATTATCTAATTCGGTACATTTTATGTAAAGGGAAACAATCGATTTTCCCACAGACCTGATTATCAAGGGACAATACTTATTTTGTCACCTCGCTTCTTTTTTTTTGGCCATGCTCGACATTTACCGCTGGATTCTATTACACTTAAAGTGCAGTAATTTATACTGAGCGTTGTTTTTTTCTACAAGTGTACCAGTTCCGCACCATTCTGAGTGCCTTTATGGTCTGAATCTGCACCAGATTTTGGATTATATCTGTAACTAGACAGCATCCAATCAGCGTCATCGTCCGATCTTTGGCTCCACCCACAATGTGTCTGCCAATCAAATGTATCAAAAGAACAATCTCCCTGATTTGGAACTGAAAAATGTTTTAACATAGAGAGTTGACATAAATTTTAAATATTCTATCAGTAAACTGAAAGCAATCATGGGGTTTTCAGAATCAAATGATGGTGAATTATACTTTTTTGTGCCAGCAAGTAGGGTGCTTTATATAATATTTAATAATTTTGACTTAAAAGAGTCTTACTGCAGTCTATTTCATCTGAGCCGTCGTTACAGTCTGCTGTCTTGTCGCAGCGTCTGTTGCGTGGTATACACTGCTGTTCATTTGTACACAAGAACTGGGAACCAGTGCAGATACTTGTTTTATCTGTGAATATTAAAGGAATTTGCACACATTGACTCGTTGCCCTCACTTTGTACTGACATACCATAAAATATAAGATGCTTAACGCGAGTGAAAAGAGAACAAGTACAATTACTTAAGCAGAACAATGTGAGCGGAATTCATATAAACACTGACTTACAGGTACAGCCTGGGAACCAGTTGGACTTAATACTATTTGGTGTCCTATATTTGATCATCTTCATCTCATCTTATAAAGAACAAAATAAAATTAATATGTTTAATTTTATTTAGTCAATAATTTCTCTTACTTGTGGCGCATGTTGTAAAGCTTATGTCGTCAATGGCAACAACATAACCTAAGGTGTTGCTTTGAAAAACGACCTTAAACATCAAGGAGAAGGCCTGGACAGCTCCAATATTGAATGTTTCCTTCTGCCAAACAAATGACTTGTCTGTAAAGACTTGGAACAGCTGGATACCCTGGGTTTGTGTGGTTTTCAAAACGATCCGAATGCTTGATCTCGGATAACCAAATGAGTTGTACCAGAAGGTCATTTTACATGATGGGCCCGAGGCATAATACAAACTGGATTCAAGCAACGCAACGCTTTCCATTGATTCAGAATTAAGTTCGTTCTGTATATATATGTAGTGACCTGCTGAATAAAAAAGAAGACCGGGTAACAAAATTATCTTTATTTACAGATCTTGAATATAGGCAAATGGTATGTAAGTAGTGCACTGCATAATCTTTAATACATTCATCTGTCATTCCAATGTTCCTAGCAGTGTTACTAGACTTTTACACTACTACCTCTTACAATTTACATTGCTTACACGGTTAGTTATGATTGTACACTTCTACCGCCTACAATATACCATTTACATTGTTTACACGGTTAGTTATGACTTAACACTACTTCTGTCTACCATTTACATTACTTACATTCATTTAGTAGTTATGACTGCATTACTACTGCCTAATTTGCATTGTTAGCACTGGCGTAGTAATCAGTATCTTAATAAATGTTCACTGTTCACTGCATTAGCTATTACTCTAATTTATTAACACGTATCACTTGCATTGTTAACTGTATTAAATCTGAAGCTACATTACAAACGCCTTACCTCTACCAAAGCGTTATCTCTAAGGCTATATTACTACTGCCTATCATTTGCATTGCTTACAGTGTTATGGTTGACTCTACATTATTAGCGCCTACCATTTGCATTGTGACCAGCGTTAGCTATGACTCTACATTACTGCTGCCTACCATTTGCAGTGTTAAAGGTGTGGTCAATGTTCTGTCGTATTAAGTCGCCAGCTGCCATAATAATGAATCGTGTGTTGTCGAGTGCAGAATTCGCCCATCCGCACATTGTATTTGTCTCAAAGTTACAGGATGTGCCTTAAAAAGAAATCACCGATAACACTGAACACATTTTTAAAATCTTTTTAATATGTCATAGAATGGAACGAAGATCTTATTTTTATAGCGGGATCGTTTTTCACATCTCAAATTATGTTACATTTGCAATTCCTTTGTTATCCCTTTCTTAATCCCTTTCGAGACACCATTTATAATGGAACTAATGGTTTATCAGAGAGATAGAGAGAGGTAGAGATAGAGGTAGAGATATACAGAGGTAGAGATATAGAGAGAGGTAGAGATAAAGAGAGAGGTAGAGATAGAGGTAGAGGTATAAAGAGGTAGATATATAGAGAGGTACATGTATTATCATTGTTGCACTAAGTACCAAGCTGGATTAACTGGGGTACCTGTGGCGCCAGGTGTCTTATTCAATGCTACAACTCGGGAGGCCTGACAGGGAGTCGAACCCGACTCACGTAAGATACTCATCAGATGTCGCATTATCTACATCACTTCGGACTAGTTTTCAGTATGTGAAGATTCATCCAGCTGCCAACATTTTTCATGCCCGCATTTTAAAATCACACCGCCCGTCCGTCCGTCCGTACATGCCCAGTAGACTTAGGGGGTTTGGGTTTAATACAACTTGGCATTATGAAGTTGTTTCAGTTCGTTCCGTCATTATTGGGTTAAAAAAGATCAAAGAAAGATCAAAGGGATAACTTCACAAAGTCCGTCTGGTGAGTACATCCGTCCTTCCGTGCGTCCGACAATAGATTTTTTCGTGTCCGGGCTTTATCTTTGTCATGCATTGAAGGATCTTAAAATAACTTGGCACAAATTTTCAGCACATTAAGACGACGTGTCGCATGCAAGACCCATGTCCCTACCTTAAAGGTCAAGGTCACATTTAGAGTTTAAAGGTAATGAAATCCTGTATATTCGTCGTGCATTGAAGGCTTTTAAAATAATTTGGCATAAATGTTCAGCATATCAAGACGACGTATCGCATGCAAGACCTACGTCCTACTTCACAGGTCAAGGTCACACTTAGAGTTTAAAGGTAATGGAATCCTGTATATATGCACACATTCGTGCCCGGACTGTAACTTTGTCATGCATTGATTGATTTTATAATAACTTGGCACAAATGTTCAGCACATTTTGACGAAGTGTCACATGCAGCATCCATGACCCTACCTCAAAGGCCAAGGTCACACTTAAGAGTTTTAAAGAAATGGAATATTGTATGCATGGTAATTTTGTCATGCATTGAAGGATTTTAAAATTACATGGCACAATTGTCGACCACATTGAGAGGGCACAGACTGTAAGACACATCTTTTTGGGGCATTCGTCACTTATGAGAGACAACTCTAGTTTTTACACCAATGTAAAAAGAATGGTTACGAAAGTAATGGTAGTGTTAGATACATGTGAAATGGTTCGTCAGACAAAATATCTTACCGAACAGTAAGTGTATCACTGCTGATGACAATTTATTCTGCTTTTAGGACGATGATTAGCCTGCAAATCTGTGCAGATTGATAACGATCATCAGAATTCGCTATCCACACATCATTATATGTCAGTAAATATACAAAGTACAATGAAGTTGGTTAAATACGGATACACAGTAGCGTGTATAGCAAAAATATCTTACTTACCACACGTAGCTTCGTCCGAGTTGTCTCCACAGGCATCTATGAAGTCACATTGTTCTTTCAACGAGTAACATTTATTCTGGTTCTGACACTTCAGCTGGCCTGGTCCACAGGACCCTACGGTTGTGCTTGGCGGGGCTGGTTGTCCGAGTACCGTCCCTATAAAACGAAATATAATTTATGTAATGACTAACTTATCATATTTTAATTTCTCTTTTATGTCAGCTTTGTAACAGTAACTGTTGTGCCGACAACAAACCAAATCAATTTTTTTCATAACAAGTACATATTTCCCTTCTCACAACAAACATCTTTAAACAAGAGGGCCAAGATGGTCCTATATCGCTCACCTGAGAACACTAGTGAGAGTGTTAAAAGGTGTTCCATTGATTTGACTGTTGGGCCTAGTTTTTTACCCAAGATTTGGACTTGATCAAGATCGTATCAAATTTCATGATGATTTTGTAATAAATGTGGCCTCTAGAGGGTTAAGAAAGCTTTTCATTGATTTGACAGTGTGGCCTAATTTTTAACCCCAGCTGACCCAGATTCGAACTTTGTATAGAAATTATATGAAAGAAACATTCTGAACAATTTTCATATTGATTGAGTGGTGAATGTAACCTTCATTACATACACAAGGTTTTTCTATGAGTTTACCTCGTGACCTAGTTTTAAACCCCAGATGACCCATAGTCATGATCAGAAAATGACGTCTTCATAAAAAGTTGGACAATTTTGACACTCTTAAAAAAAGAATAAAAATATTTTCTCACACAGGTTTTCAACCAAATATGCAGAAAATAGTACCAAAAGGTGCCAATTATCATTTTATATCGAACTGTGAAAGAGTTTTATCAAGATGATAAGTGTGTACGGCAAAAAAATGAAATTCGATGGTACGTCAGGACTATAAGTTTGGATCGGCGGTGATGAAAACGGTTGTACAGTGTCACTGGAGTGTCGAAGTTATCATTTAAATGAAGAAACAAATAACCGTATGTTTGAACTGACAGAAACATTCAGAGGCGTAAAGCTGACATTAAACGCGGGTATGTTGAAATATTGAAAGAATCAATAAAAGAATATTTGTTATCAAATGAAAAGCAGGCGCAATATATAAAGGTACCTATCACTAACAAATCCGGACACTTTTTTTAAACGTAGTATAAAGTTTAAAAAACTGACATTTCCCCCGCTATACAATAAATCTATATCATGCAAAGTCAACAGGCCTTGTCAATGGGAAAAATTTCTTGAAGAGGATCTTCCCAAAATATTCAGCCTGATGGAGAATGAACTTTCCTATGCAAATTGCACTGTTAGTAATTTAATGAATATGTCCGCACCGTCATTCAGCATTCTGTAATTATTAGGATAATACCGACAGACACTCTTGGTAAACAAGTAATAATAAATTCTTAATATTAAACATTATATGCAGTAATTGCAATTTATCAAAAAGTGCGTGCATTAATGGTAATAACACTTTAAATCGTAATTCAAAACTATGAACACGCATGGAAAAGGTAGATAAAACAACTTTAAGTAATAATACATATGAATCGCCATCATTTATACCGATGTTTTCTTACATCATCCTGAAACAGCATTTGAATTTAAAGGAAGCGGGCTTCGTATCGCTAAATTAAATGTACAGCATTTGCTTCAAAAACTGGATGAAATAAAATTGCATTTACAGCATAAGAATTCACCAGATATACTGGATCTTTGTGAAACTTTTTTAACTGACAATGTCAGTAATGATATTTTATAAATAAAAAAATATAAATTGAAAGGACGGATCGTTCTTGTAAGACAGATGGTGGTATTTTGTTTTACATATATGAAAAAATTACTTATGCAAGACGTATTGACTTAGAACTCACTGACATTGAATCTCTTTGGATTAAATAAACGGGGGAAACACTGCAAATCATTTCTAGTAAACTTTGTATATCGCCCACCTAATTCTAATCAAACATGGATTAACTTATATGAATCTCAATTAGATATTGCAGATTCTAGTAATGTAGAAAATTTGATAATAATTGATGGTCAGACTTAACCATAAATTTTGGCATTGAACAACTTGTTGATAGGCCTCCAGAACACAGCAGGGTATCAAAGACTCCTTCAACAAAAAATCGATCATATTTATACAAATTGCACTGATCACGTTGGCAAAGTTTTTGTATCGTTTTAATCGTTGAGTGACCTCTTTCCAGTATGTTTCATTCGTGAAAACAAACCAAAGTGTTACAAGAATAATAAGCGCAAAATTATAACATAGAGATGTTTTGAACAAAAATTTCCAAATGAACTTCTGTTTTCGTGACTTGACGTTGTAGAATCAATATTAAATTCCAATGATACTTTAAATGCATTTTATTCTATACTTAATACCATTTTGATTAAGCTTACGCCAATAAAACAAAAGAGAGTAAAAGGTGATAACCAACCAAACTGGTTCACTGATGAAATAAAGATCTGAATATATGAGAGAGATAAAAGTCATAAAAATTGTGAGATCTACCAGTATAAGTTTTAAAGAAATAATAAAGCATCTACATTAATTAAAAAAATAATAATAAAGGAATGTTTAAAAAGCTGTGAAAGATTTTGTACAAAGATCCTAGATTTCTTTAGAAAAACTTGAAAGATAGTTCGCATTTAAATCAAAGCAATGATATAAACCTACCATCAAGATTACTTCATGATGAGAGATCGACGGAGATCTCAATATTGCTAATGAACTAAACAAACATTTTATAAATACATGTATTTTAAATAGTTTATTTAATTTTCAAGATATTTTGATGGATATTTCAAAGTCATATGATCAAAGTTTAATATTTAACATTCCATCAGAGTTATAAAGATAGGTACTAAACTGGTCCGCAGCGCTGTAAACAAAATTACCCCAATATTCAAAAGTCACAAAAGCATTAAAATTACCAGACTGTCACCAATCTGCGTGTAACACAGACGACCATTTATGATTCACTAAATTAAAATAAGCAGACATGTGGGCAATGTTTGATCATTCAAATCTTTTTAGAAGGTGTTCTTGGGCAGATGTAAAGTGTAAAAAGGAATTTTGAGACTTTTGCCTGATTCTTATCCTTCGTTTCGATCGGATGAAGATTTGATGGAAAATGAGCACCCTCACTTTTTTTCAACTCATTTGTGGCTTGGACGTAATCGTCTTCTATAGTTGGTATTTGGTACTTCTCATGAATCTCTAATGGTCAGTTTGTGGTGTGAATACGTCACTTTGGAGAAAATACAGCACTGTATTGAACCAATTGATCCAATTGACGAAGTTTGTTGGATAAATGCATGGGAAAGGAAATTCTTATAAGGTTAGATAGATCAACTTTGGATGCATTGTGTAAATTTGATGTTTTTGTTATTTATAGAGAGCCGCATTGTAAATATGATGTTGGTACGGTTTTTCTATGATTTGACGGGGTAACCTACTGTTTGACCTCAGATAATCCAAATTCAAACTTGATGCGATCACAATAGCTAACCATGAGCCAATGTGCTCAGGTGAGCAAAAAGTAAATCAGATCATCTATTATTAATCATTTAAGGAGAGCCTGATAAAAGCCATGCCCATTTAATTTACAAATATTTATTTCGGCTGTATAGCCATTACAACTGTTACGGAGATACCAAAAACATCAAAATACCTCCAATTTGGCATCCAGGTGTCATTGAGATGTCATCTATAGCTATGTTGTTGTGTACACCTCCGCCAACACTTCCTTGTATCACAACCTGTTATAGCAGAAGACACAAGTTTGTTTAATGTATTGCACATATTCATTATATTCATTGAGGTCAATTAACCTCATCGGTGTAACAATGTAGTGTTAGACATTGACCTTTGACATACTGACCCAAATTACATTAAGCACAACTATCGTCTTTATACTACTGCTTTCTGTCAAATTCGCTGAAAGTTAAGTATGGGGTTTGTTTATGCATACATGTGAAGGCAATAATTTTGTTTACATGGCTAAAACATTTCGACCCAAAAATGAATTGAGGACATCGCCTTGGTGATCATGTGAAACAAACCTCATTACATTACCTCTACAATTGCATACTAAGTGTTTCTTGTCAGAAATATTTTGCAACAGACTACTCAACCTACAACCAACCAGCCTAAAGTAAAATGTCACATACATATTCCCTTTAAACTTTGCTAAATGGAGCACACAATAGAAAATGATATAGATCTAACCTGGAAGTCTCTCTGATTCGTTGTCGGGCTCAGGTCGTAAGCGGCAAGTTTCCAGTTATCACCATGATCTCCCCCAATGAAAGACAGGACACTTAAACCTGTAACATCTGTGTAAGATACCCTCTTGGATACTGTCAAAAATCCTACTTCAGTACCCAACATATGGAACCACAGACGAAGCTGAAAATGAAGATGTTACAGTTATACTCTGTAGCTGGAAATATTTGGAAAATCATGAAACTGCTTTTGTTTTTATTTTTAACAAGTTTGATACAAAAGAAAACGAATGTAAGAAATAGTTTCTGTTTCATATGTCCCCACTTGTTAACAAAGTCTTACAACAATGCTCAGTTAAAAGATATACATGTAGAAGCATTTTAGCATTGTCAGAAAGTGAGATTTAGACTTACGACACAATTTTGAGAAGTTCCTTTGATGGTCTGTGAAGTAAGCCTTGCATAATCACCTTTTTTCCTTGGTGCTGACCCATCAATGTAAATATAACCACCTACGAGAAAACAGAAGTTGAAATTGAATAATACTCGAATATGATAGGCTTATTTTTATCATCATTTCTGTACTGTTTTCCTTTGTTGTCTTCGTTGATAGATAGACTAATTTCTTTCAGTTGGTGACATAGTAAAAAAAACTTCTCCCTTGTTAGATATAATCGTTGGCAACCGTGCAGGTTGGTCTTATCATTTGGAATCCTCTGATTTTATCATTGAGTCTCATAAAAAATTGTCACCATAATAGTTTTTCTCTACTAATTAAAACGTCGAAACTTTCAAAATTCGTCATTGAACTGTCAGCAGATCATGCAGTCAAACAAGTTTCATCATAGTTACAAATATTAAACAATTGATCTCATCATGAAAAGCAAATTAGCGAATATATATATATAAAAGAAGAGTTTCCCAAAAGAAAGGATCAACTTACTTTCAGGGAGTATTCACAACTCACTAAAGTATCTAAAACCTATACAATTTACTTATATAATAAGTTATCAGAAATGCAAGTGCAAACACACCTGATTCTGTTCTAGTGGTGTGGTCAACACTTGGTCCAGTTCCCAATGTGGGAGTTGAACCTTTAGCAAGGGTCCAGTCAAACTGGTCGTCTATTGCATTGGTCCAGAAACTGCAAATTTCGTTTGTGAAAGAGCATCTTCCTTTGTATATTATGTCACACAGTTTGATCTACAAGAGAAGAGCGAGTGGATGAAGTCTATTTTACGGCACATCAAAATAGTTCGTGTATTTCGAGAATACAAAAATACTCGGCAGTTAGGTGCATGAAAACATAAGCCTTTGTAACAAAGCTACACCTGTTTATGTGTTCCTTCAAAGAATGTTTAAAAAGTAGCATCAGAAACCTATGTCTCGCGAAATACATGTAATTGTAAAACATGGTACACTATGCACATGTGCGTGTATATCAGATAATAGCTGCAACAGAACAATTCTGTCTTTCGTCGCAAATACAGAGCTACAATGGACATATATTGTGGTGTCTTAATTCTATATAGTGTTCTCTGTTCAATAAATGGTACTTTCAAATTTATCACGGTCAGAGTTTGTGTAGAAATCATTCTATGCTATTTTTGCATGGAACCGATAGTCCATTCTTACATAAAACGTTGGATAACAGAACTTACATTTTCGTCCGACCTATCTCCACAATCGTCAGCATAGTTACACTTGAGTTCAGGATCAATGCAGTATTTATTATTACAGGTGAACTGGACTGTCCTGCATTGCTGCTGTGCTAGTGGCGGCTTACAGTCAACAAACTGAACGTTATCAACGGAGATTCCGCCATTAAATGACTGACCTCGTCTCGCTTGAATTCCAACAACAATGTTTCGTTTAGCTCCGATAAAAACTACTGCGAGTTGCCAAATCTTTCCTTTTCCTCCTGTGGTTTCCCACAAATGTATAGTTGTACCCATAGTGTCGAGGTAAACGATAAGGGAGTCAACCGAGGGTCCATCCATCCAATATAAGAACTGAAGTTTGCATTGAGGGCCTGTGCGACCAATTGTGTTGGTGTATAGGTTTGTTGCAGCATGGAAATTTCCTAATGAGCTTGTAGCGAATGCATACCAACCTGTTGGCGTTTCCTATTAAAGACAATTAGCGTTTGACCCCATTTGCCCAATCGAATCGCTCAGATTTTCAAATAAATATCTTTCTTTTTTATTAAAACTATCTACTGAAATCACTTAATTTATTAAAATAGAAAGCACTTAAGCTCCACCCACAATCACGGACCTATATACACATAGGTCCGTACCACGATACATGCCGGTGGCTATGCAAAAGATCAAATGAGATTAAACACTAAGTAAGTTAGAGTTTATTAAGTCAAATTTTAACAATTAAGAAACTCCGGTCGCTCGCTACCGCTCGC
>JAUMHA010190936.1:0-16232 GCA_032359765.1 Saxidomus gigantea
CACAAACATATTGATATATGACTGATTTGTGAATGTAATGCTCATTGCATATCTAGCAGAAAACTGTTTTGCTCTAATGGTTTCCGAATGTCAAGAGACTGGGAATAAATGCTACAATATATTTTGATGCAGGAAATCTTTTGAATACTTGAAAGTACAATGTACTTATTTCAGATGGGTCAGTCAGTTGACCTTCACTATAACCAATAATTCAGGGAACAGTGGAGATCATGATCAATGCATTCTGATCATGGTCTGCACTGCCTGCAATGGTAGTCATTCTTTCAATTTCCACAGAGTACCTGTTTTAATAACCAATTGTTCTGTTTAGACTGAAACATAGACAAGTTCATATCACAAATTTGGCACAGTAAGGATTAATAGTTAAATATGATGCTTAGGGTCAAAACAGGTTTTTGTTTGTTCTTCACGAACTTATTTATTCTCAGTTGTGAAACAAGTTCTTACAACATTACTCACAAGACTTACTTCAGATGAAATTTACTTAGGAGAGAGAGGGGCAGCCACAATGTTTGATTAATGCGTTGTGCCTAAGCACACTATTGCCATGGTATGGTTGGGATCGAACCCTGTTCCTGACGCAAACAAGCTACTTCTGCACTATGGCTTTTTTTTAAATGTGTATTGAATATGTAATCATGTATATTACAGGGAGGAGACAGTGGTGATGAGTTGGAAGAGGAGTATGTGTATACTGACAGAACCAAGGAAAAGCTTGTTTGGGTTGATGCACTCAATAAATGGGTTCCACAAAAAAGGGTAATATGGCATAACCATGTATTTATGGTAGATACAGTTCTGGAGGATTTTATACTCAGACAAACATACACAGTTTTCTAAAGTTTGTACATTATAGTAACTTTAGTAAACTTATCTATCTTGCTCAATGATTCCTTATAAATACACCTTTCTTATGATAGAGAAACTCAGATCAGCAATGAGATAGCTTCACCCATAGTTGATATTGGAGTAAAATATAAAAGAAAACAATTCATTGAAATCTTTGATATGTGCATCTATTTGATGTAGATTACGGCCAATTTTGATTGGCATGTAAATCACTTAATTGACACTGATCAAGTTAATCATAATGTGTTAAGTCAACCTGTGCATCAAGGGGAGCAATTTCTCTGTACATACATAATAAACTGTTTGTAGTAACATCAGAGTTATACATCTTTTACACTGAGACTGATAAATTTTCAATTATTAAACGAATATTCATGCACCAAAAAAAAATGTCCAGTCATTTAGCTTTAACGTATGAAAGCTTGACTTACTCTTACTGTTAATTCAAGTACCTATACAAGCATTTGGATATGTTAAACTCAAAGTGAATTTGAAGATTATACTATTTAACATGCCAGACATTACATATTGAATATATGATGTGACCTTACAAGTTAATAGGCTTAATGTATTAACCTTTGTGGAAAAAAGAAATGCCGAGGCCAGAAAGTTTAAATTTATTTCTGTATACTAGTGTGCACTGTTTTGGCTGGGTATTAAATAAGACCCTTGTTTTATAAAGTTTCCCTTGGTAATAGTTCAGGCTAGAGCAACTTGTTCCTTCTTTTTCATCACAAAGTCTTGACTGACTTGACTCTTCAGGCTTAATGCATTTTAAGGACCTTTCAAACAGTACAGTAGTTTAGTCATTTAACAGGATTCAGATTGAGGTTATTCAGTTCACTTAGGCAGGCATCAACACATTACCACAAAAGCTGATGGTAGGGGCAAGAAATGTACTTCCTACAAATTCTTATGTAGTTCAAAGTATCGGTCCTTTACTGTAAAAAAACGAAGATAAGTTTATGCATGTTTGACATTTTGAAAGGATATGGATAGATTCCTACAGAATATTTGCGAAACAAAAAGCTTCGAACAGTTTGTTAAGTAGATATCAGGGTTTTACTACTGACTGGGTCATCTTGTCATTTTTTCAAAAAATGCGGTGGTAGCAAAATATAATCTGAAGGCTGATATTTTCATTTCTAGATGTTCCACTTTTCATTTACTATTGTCAAGAGAAATTAAATACTGGTATAAATAAAAGCTGATAATAAAAGGATAAACAAATAGTGTTCCTTAAACTGAAGTATGTTAAATTGTTTCTAATAGCCTATGCTAGTGTCAAAGTTGTATTGAAATACTGAAATTTTTAAGTAAACAAGTGCAGTTTCATTGAAATTTTCCATGACTTTTTTACGGTAGAATTAAAAAATATTTGGGAATTGAAGTTTTCTTTATTACTTGCTTTTATCTTTATAGGTCTCTTTTTGCGCTAAAGTACCAATTTACTATGTCATTAGTTTTTGTTAACAGTACACTGGTTAAATAGATGAAAGTTATTCCAAAAGAGAAAGTAATTATACAATAATTGTTCAACAATACCCCCCCAAAACGTGGTAGAAATTACTGTTTGTACTAATATACTGTCTTTACAATGATTTGAAATGTTCTCTTAAGATATTTTCATTTTCTTTGATTGTGTTTATTTGTTGAGGGAAGTCTGTTGAAGAGTTTTTGGCGATGTATCGTTGCCTGGTGGGTTTCTTGAACATTAAAGAAGAAAATCAGCTACTCTTGTGGATGAAACGCATGTTTGGCATGTGAAGAAAGACATTGACAACTTGAGAAGTGTTTGAATTTGAATTGTTGCAATTGTTTAAAGCAGTAATCATCCTGTTGAAACAGTGTAAAAAGATAAATATCATTACGGATATGACTGTATGATTAAGCAATCGAAATCTAATCATTTTAGTAAAACATAAATTATTTCCAGATGGAATTTTATAAAATCTGTCAATGGATAATACATTCTTGGGATAGTATCTAAACTGTTCGAAGACATCTATAAATAAAAGTGGAAAAAAAGCGGTAAAAAAAGTGAATTTGAATGAAGTTGTGATGTGGCAAGAAAGAACCCCATGGTGATTTAATTGCCGCTATCATAAAGATAAGAAAAGGGAAAGAATGTGTCACAGTGTTTATTTATTATGTCTTTTTTTTACAAATTTCATTGTAAAGGATTAAAAGTCAGTTATAAATGCTGGAAATTCAGTTATAGTATTAAATAACAGATTAAAAATTGCAGAGGAAACAAAATAAACTGAAAAAACAAATCAGGGTAATTATGAGGAAAAACATATTTGCTGTGTTCTTCAAAATCAGAGAATTAATGGAAAATCTTTGAAAAAGAATCCCATAGAATACAGACAGTGTTTGAATTTTAATTGCAGCGTATTTGCTAATGTAAATGAAATTTATCTAAAAGATTATCAAGTGGAAAATAAATAATTATGATGTAGAATCTTTCAGGAAGCCTACTGGCTCAGTTTTATTAAGAGCTACCCAAATAAAAGATAGTTTGTGGAGTACTGTATACAAGGGAAAATGTGAAAGTGAATATACTTATGATAGAAAAGGGTTGAAGCAAAATAAGAAAATCTACCAGAGTTTATATATTTCAGATTAGGAAATTACCAATTTTCAATGTACAGACAGAACTTATTAACAGAGAAAGGTGTTTGGGTTAAATTTAATTTGGTATAATTTGTTGAATGAAAATTAGAACAGTTTACAGTAATTTTGACTGACTTTTTGTTTTCACCGAGATGGAACTTTTTTCACTCAGAGTTATGATAATTGTTGACGTAAGTCACTAGGATCATATGAATACTTTTTGTGACACACAATGTAATCCAGTACATCAGAACTGATAATCATTAAACAATTGAATATGATTGTAGAGGGATATAGTTTTTCTTGAAAAATGGCTTAGATATGTTTTTAGATAGTTGATAGAAGAAAAAAAAAAATACAAAGACAGTGCAAAAAGATATGAGAAAGTCAGGTTTTGTGGCTAGGACAGGGTTTATGATAAGTCTATTGAAATTGAAGTGAGGATTTGTATTTTCATCTCAAGATAAGTGGAATATTAATAAACATTGATTGATGGAAGATAGAACTGTAGGCTAAATGACACAGGAGTCGGCACCCTAACGGCTATTATCACTCTTGATTTGAGCCTCTAAATCGTTGTGTCTTCGTTTTGCCAAAAGTTAAGTGCTGTATGTTTCTTACATGATGTCTGCCTTACTGGATGGTGATTTAAGACCGCTGTTTTCTTTGAAGTGCTTTTAGAGTTGAATTGGAAAGGATTATGCGAAGAATAGTTTGAATTGAGAGACATGGTTATTTGATATTTGAGGATGCAATAAAAAAGACAAGTTGGATTTATATGGATTTTCAGATGAACCCTTTAAATAATGTAAAAAGAGGTTGTCTGACTTCTGTGAAATAATTTGATGGGAGCTGACAGACTGGAAGTGCAACATAGAACTTTTTCAAAACATAAGTCAGCATGTTTTACAGAACTTGTGACTAATGCATTTGTTATAAAAGTTGTTTTTTTATTACGGAAGCATTTCTACAGAAGTGACTTGAATAAGTGTAGGATGGAAAACTAACAGCTGAAGGGAATTTAAGATTTGAAGCAAGAAGATACAGTAATTTCTTTAAGATGGCTTGTAAAGAAAAAGAGAATATTTTACCACAAATTGGGGACTGTAGCTGGGGTACAAAATCAAAAAGGAGGAAAAGAGCACCACTTGCCTCAACGTCATCAGTGAATGGATCAATATCGGTTTCTGTCCCACAGCGTGGAGAGATCACTGATCCAGTGTTCCAGTTGAAGGGCCAGAAGATGACCACTACACGTGTGATAGATGAACAGCTCGCCAATACAATCGCCATGGTATTGTTATCTGAATCAACTTTTGAGATCTCATGCAGTCCTAATGATCAAGAAATTCAACTGAGAAAGTTGTCGACTAAAACAACTCCATGCCTTCTCAGGGATAAGTCAGAAATTTTGAAATTGAAAAACAAGTTTAGTATTGATATCAATGAAAAGATCACGAATAAATTTCCAAAATTTCACAGAAGTCTCACTTGTGATGGAGTAGGGCTTTCACCATGCGAGTATGAATATACGGTATTTATTTTATTAAGATGTACATTTTTTTGCAGAAAAAAGTTTTCAGCAGATAATTTGTTAATTGATTCATTTATTACTTGCAGGAACATGTTCTGGCACAGCTAAGATATCCAAGTTTCTCAGAGAAACAGGCTAAAATTTGGCACTTCCACCATGTTTAAATTTGTAACAGTCTGTACAAATGATGTAATGTTCTCTTAAAATATCATAAAATGACTGATCTAAAAGTGATGTGTTGCAAAATGTAGTTATAGGATTTTCATCATCTTTGAAGGATTTTCAATAAATTTGTCAGATGTTCATCTCTTTGAGAATGTGCAGAACTTATTTTCTAATTGTGTGAGTCAAGGTTTAACTTAAGGGTTAAGGTTGCTCCATCAGCATTCGCTTTGATGATGACGATGTGCAGGGAATATAGCTGTCTTTAAGCCTGCGTTGTTATTTTTGATCAGGATTTCAATGTTTTGTGTACGTTTGATTGTTTGAGTATCTGTTCAGGTTTGTCCTAAATGTAAGGTCATATACTTTGCAGGGTTTTCACATAGTTTGGCACAAATGTATATCATGATGGGTCAACACTGATTCCGTAGTACAATAGTCAATATCACACTTAGTACGTACTGAAAGTGACAACTTGCCATCGTGACATGCTGCCATTGGAGAATGTCAATTCTATCTCCTTTATTCAGTTAGCAATGACAAAGTTTCTGTTTTCATACAGCCTGGCTCAGACTATAATTTTCCTCTATCTCTTTTATCATTATAAAATCGAAATGATTAAGATTACACAATGACATTTTGACAAATTTAGGGTGCATCATCTCTGGGCTCACATAGTTTTATCTCGTTGATAGATTCTATTGTTATTGCTGATAAATGGCAAGCACTTGATCCAGGAGAAATTTGTCATTTAAGCTACCCGCTGACTGTTTTATTAACATATTTTGGCAACCTAGTAGTTACGCTTTATGCATACATGGGGCTGAATGATTGCAGTAGGACATGGGTAGGGATTAGAGAGGGAGAAAGGGACATGATATACTTAAACAAATACGAAATATGAATTGTTAATTCAGCATATGTATTGTTCTGTATTATTAAGTTGACAGAATATCATAGAGTTAAGGCTAAGATATCAAGTATTGTGTGAGAGGGAAATGTAGGAGACAATGGAATTATGAAGGAAGAAAATACTCATGAAATAGCTTATTGTACACTTAGTTTTCCAATTGAAAATGCAATCAGTACTTTTTTTACAAAAAGTGTAGAAAATTTAAAATTCAAAAAACTATAAGCAGTTGGTTAGTTTTTATATAATAGATAGAGTACTTTTTGCAAGAATTGTTATCTTATTTCGAGGAGGCATAGCCTCCAAGTAATGACATAATTGTTTGAGCAAATAGTTCTCTATCTGATTTGTATCATGGCCAATGTCCTATACTACACTATTAAAACAATGCTCTATTTTAGATAGAGTATAGTTTTAAAGACATTCACTATCATTTCTATATGTACAGAGGGCAAAAACGTCTCTTAGACTGGAGAATTTCTTCAAACTTGGTATGCTGACTGTGAATCAGATCTGAAAAAGAAATATTAAATAAAAATCATAGGTCACTGGCCTTGGTTTTGACTTATTTTCCCTTGAAAATCAGAAAATACAACAAAATAATTCAAAATTAGGGCTGGTGACCTATGACCTATTTTATTTCTTATTTCTTTTTCAGATTTGATTCTTGGTCAACATACCAAGTTTTAAGAAAATCTCTAATTTTTGGCCTCTGTATATACATACAGGAAATGGTAGTGGACACTTTCAATCTCCGCCCCCTTGCACAAGGCAAGGTATCATAAATAGATTAGTTTCCACTTATGTTACTAAGATTCATCCCAAAACCATGATACAGCTTAATGTTAAAAAACAAAAAAAAATTGGTATGAGGGTGTGTACGGCCCAGGAAGAGGGTGTTAAAATTTTAAGTTTTTTGTTACTTGAACCATTTTGGTCTTCGGCACCTTGATTTAAAAGTAGTCAGAATATGAAAAGATAATACTTTATTTTATTCTCATTTTAAAATGTCACGGCAGTACCTTTTGCATGTGAATGAACTCGATTCAAATACGTTTAGTCTGACCCCCACAAAATATGAAGAAATGTAGAAAACAGATAAAAAGTGAAACTGTTTGATTTGTTACCATTTGAAGCAGGTAATGATATGTGAATATTTTAGAAAGTTTATTCTTGAAATAGCTCAATCTCCAGAGTGGAGTTTAATAAAGTGATGGTACCTTTTTAACTGGGATATGCTTAGATTATCCGTCTCTTGAGAGGGGGATTATCCTATGATCATTTATAAGGATAATTATACAAGTCATTAATTTTAAGGATACACAATAGAAAATGTAGGTATATTCAGGCAAAAAGCTTGCAATGCCTATCAGATCTTAGCATTGGGTCTTGGGTGATTTAATGATAAAATAAACAAAGGGAACCCATTCTCTCTATTGTTCAAAGTTTTTCTTCTTCTGGTTTTGATGAACAAAAATTGACGTATAAGAACAGACTTGGATCAGCTGTCATGGAAAGTTGTTTAGTGCAAACAGTAATTGAAAAAATGAAGATTTAAATTTGTGAATACAGTCTGTATTGTATAATTTGGACCCTCCAAGTAGAGTTTTAAATGATACAGTCTAGATAATGAAGTCGCATTGTTAATGTCAGCGCATGAAAGATTATTATCTTTTTTATCTTTTTTGAATTCACTTTTATGGATATGTTATTATCACTGAAAGAATGAAAGTCAAGAAAGACTTACGTGTTGTGAATTACATAACAAAGTAAAATTGAAATGTAAAGGAATTAACGCCTGGTGAAGATGGCAGGCTCAAAGATCTTTCAAAAGCTTGGAACTAAAAATGAGGTAGAAAGTTTCCAATTTATTAATATGAAGATATGAGTAAAATATAGAATCTGCAATTACTTTTGCTATAATCACCAACTTGAATTTCATCATTATCATCATCAAAATCACTATCATCATTGTCATCATCATTGTCAGTGTGATCAGAATTTGTATTTGCATTTTTTTAAAAGTTTAGAACAGAAAATTTGTAATGAATTTTAGATGCAAAAGTGAACTTTAAAAGGAAAAATGTTTACCCTTGATGCACAAACCTTCCAGTTATATATTAAAAAATGTTTCAGAATGTATATGAAGTATTATATATAATGTGTTATAATACTTTCAGCTTCACCCAAGACCTTACATGAGTTTTGTAGGCAATGCTCCTGTCTTGGAGAAACAAGTGAAGTTTCCAAAAGAGGTAAATTTTACAGGGATTTTTGAAGAAAAATCAGTTTTTGTTAAAAAACTGTTGACAGTCATTGTGACTGGTTGCAGTCTGATTAAAAAAGGGCAAACTTGTAATATGGCATCTTTGGAAGGAGTCATGGAAAATTAATATTTTGAATGATTGATTACCAACTATGGATTCACCTTTTCTGCAACAGTTTCTTGTAACTTCAAATTTTACTTGCAGAAGCAACATATAAAAATAATATGGTGAGGTTTCTATGATAGATAATAGAACTGCACTTTCAGGACATCTTGGTCATAAATCTATCATGGCAGAGAAAAAATAGTCAGAATTTTCTTTGAGCTCTACCTTGTAAAAATCATTGTTAGGGCTCATCTGCATGAGCACTTAAATATTACTGATAGTTATTGATGGAAATGTATCACAATAGTATAAAACAAATGATATTAATAAAGAATATTGAAATACAGAAAAGGGATAAGCAAAAAGACTTACCGGTATGTTATAGAAAAGGGAATCAACATGTATTGTTTCAAGTTCTTAAGTGAAACACAGAGTAAACTGAATAATTGCTCTGTTAGTCCTTGTAATCCACTTGTCTTCTTTAGCTTCAAGCATATTTTACATTACTGTATCTTTTTGACATTTTTAGCTTACCTAAGTTCAGCTTTTGTGATCGTCATTGTCAATCATCAGTTGTCTGTTGTAACACTCATCCATTCATCATTATAATTGCTCCATATGTTTATCTCAATGATTTATATAGGTCAAGTTTGAATCTGGGTCACCTGAGTTCAAAACCTGGGTCGCAAGGTCCGCGATCATATAGAAGAAAAACCTTTATAAACACCCAAGAGGTTAATCTCAATGATTTCTAGGTGAAGTTTGACAGCAGGTCACCGGGGGGTCAAAAACTAGGTCACACAGTTAAATAATAGAAAAACAGTGTTCACACTCTAGAAGCCACATTTATTAACCAAACATCATGAAAATTAGTCAGAATGCTTGTCTCAATGATTTCTAGGTCAAGTTTGATTTGAATCTGGGTCCCCTAGGGGTCAAAAACTAAGTTACACGGTAAAATCAAAGAAAAACCTTGTTTACACAGTAGAGGCCACATTTATTAATCCATCATCTTGAAAATTGGTCAGAATGTATGTGTGTTAATGATTTTTTCTCAATTTTGAATCTAAGGTTGCTTGGGGTCCAAAACTAGGTCACAAGGTCAAATCAAAGAAAAATCTTGTTAAGAATCTAGAGAATAAGTTTAATAAAACTTCTTCCAGAAAATTTGGTTGAATGTTGGTTCCAATAATTTTGAGGTCAATTTGGAAACGGGGTCACTTGGGGTCAATACCTAGGTCATTTGAACAAATCAAATTAAACCATGTTAACACTCTTGTTAATTATTTCAGAGTGTTTGTCTTGGATAATTCTATATCAAGATTGAATTTTTGTCACCTTGGATTAAAACAATTCCAAGAAAAACCCTGTGAATACTTTAGTAGTCACACTTTATAGCCAATCATCATGTAAATTGATCATAATGTTTGCCTTGGCAAGGTCAAACAGAATGTTTGTGTTTACAATATATAGTTTTAAGTTGAAGGTCATGTACTCAGGTGAGCAATATAGGGCCATCTTGGCCCTCCTGTTCAGAAAAGCAATCAAAATCAAATACTTTTAAAATGCACAGAAGTTAGACAAAAAACAAATATACATGTATACAGAATTTCATCTTGCTGAAAGGTTGAATCAGACAGAAGACAGAATGATTCTTTATGTAAAGAGCATGACCGGTCTTGCATGCCCCTGGCATGGCAGATCCAGAGTGTCCCTTCTTGGACAGGGGACGACCACTCCTACATGTCCATGGCATGGCAGAAACATTTCTCAATTCACTATGCAGTAAGAGCAGCAATTCTGTGTTTTGGTGCTGGTTTAGTGACATACTTTTAGGGTTTCATGGGACATCATAGACATGTGAAAATTTTGTTCAATAAGATAATTTGTTGGATGTTTGCTTCAACACTATTTATGGTGTAATAGGATATATTAGATTTCTTAATTGTAAGTGCCTAATATTATGTAAATACCTCAAAAAGATTTTTTAGCTAAGAAGAGCATTCACTAAATTGATACGCATTTGATTAATGTTGATAAAAAGAACTGTGAACTAACTCTCATCAGTTGTTACAGTGAAATCGAATGTTTAAAACAAAACAAACAGGCAAGTAAACAAACTGCCATGCCATGCCATGACTTGTGTGATATTTGAAAGAAATGATTTAAAAGAGATGAGTTATCGAGAAACTTGTAAATTTATAAATGCTAGCCAACACTGTATGTGGTAAAACAATTTTTATCAGTGAGAATTTATGTTCCTGTATATTCATATCTAGTGCTTTAATGAAAGCAAGTGAGTGACATAAACTAAAAACATCAAATAAAGTAAAGAACAAGGTACTTATCTATTGTAATCTTGAACACGGGTAGCTGAAAATCGTTAGATAATAGCCTTATTTTTTGTTCAAGTACTTGAGCTGCATATAAACAATATGCATTTATGGCACAGAAGATACTGCGTTTCTTTCTTGAAAATAGAACAGTAAATACACTGCATAAGTCAGTACATGCATATTTCTTTCATTTGGTATATAAATATATAGTGTGAGTGTCTTCCCAAATTGAACTGAATGTCTGTGTATTCACCCTAGGGTTACAAATTGTTTTGTGTCGACCATCCGTTTGACCTTTTCTTCCTAAAATGGTGGCCAGAGATAATAATTATCTTTACTAACAGGAATGATGCAAATTTGATCATGTATTATAGATCATTGTCTCTGTTCTCTCTCTTAGCTATATAGGGCCCTGATGGCCCCCTCTTTTTAAGTCTTTTTTCAGTTTTAATTGTTAAAATATGTCAAGTTCTTGACATCTCCAAAAAATGAATCCTTTAGATTATTAAGCTTCAAATCTGTTACAGGGAAATAATATACATGTAATGATTTTGTAGTCGTGTATATGGCAGGGAGACCTTGGAGTCTTACAAAGTTACCAAGTTTCTTTCTTATCTTCAACGGAAGGAGAAGTGGCTATAGGAAGAATCTATGAGACAAAACACTAGTCATGTACTTCCATCAGTTACTAATTCCTCAGAGGCAAAACCTTCCTGTGTCCAATGTGTGGACTAAGCCCTGGTTTTGTTGAGAAATACTATTAATTTGTGTACATGTCAATATCCCTTTCTTGTATTTTCTATTATAATTCTAACCTAACATGAAAATATCTGTAAATCAGTTCATGACATAAAATTGTTTTGACTTCTACAGGGTATTGCCTTTGTTTTCCTAACAAAACATAATATTTGGTTAACTAATATGTTTTATGTTTCCTTCACTGTGCAATAGATTCCTGGTGGTGGTGCTGAGACTGAGGCTGCACAGGCTTGTGAGCGGTTTGAGTTGCACATGGGGTATCGAACCAGTGTATCGCAACCGCATGACAAGTCTGAGTACAAACAACTGGTATGATGGGATATGTGTAGTTGATTAACATTCAGATAAATGTTTCAAGTTATCAGCCAGTATTTCAATGAAGGACCATACGAAAAGTTACAAAACTGAGTGGCAAAACCTCGATGAACTGTACATATTTGCAAGCCGATTTTGGTCTACATTGGTTATAATTGTAGATGTTTCCACTGTCTAAGAGGTAGCCTGACCAAAAAATTGTTTTATTACAACATCTCCATATAGTTTTGATCTATAACATAATTCTTGCAATTTCTTAAAAATGCTCAAAATTATACTTCCTCCTGTCTGAAGTCTTTGCCAATACTGCAGAGGCTTTACTGAATAAACAAACACTGTCCAATTAAAAATCTGTGGGACTAGCTGGTAACTTTATATATTAACATGTCATATGTTTTGTGTATTTTATTTGTTTGGTGCACTGTTCACTGTTTGTTGTGTTTTTATACATTTTACAATGAAGACATTTTTCAGGTAAAGTTTTCTTCTATGAAAAACAGTGTGAAATTTCAATTATATGGAAATCTTAACATTTGATTAGTACTGAGATACCTTTGACTGAGTATTATTGTTCTTTTATATTTTAGTTGAAATTATAAAATGCAAGAAAACTTTACATTGAGTAAGAAATTGCACCCACCAAACTCTGCCCAATGTTTTCAGAAAGGTGCCTAAAAAACATACTGTATTTATAATATTTATGTTCTCATGTAATGTTTATATTTTATATAAAAGTCTTAGAATTTCTTAATATGTCTAGATTTGCACACTTTGCTTCACCAAATTTTATAGTAACCAATGTACTACAACTTCTAAATTACTAGACTTGTGCAATGTTGATGGCGAGTTTGTTTGGTGTGTCATTTTCAAGCTGCAAAATGGGACAAGGGGATGTTATTTTGACTGCATTTTGACTGCACTATTAAGGTGGACTGTTTTTATATAAAACTTCAGGAAAAAATAATGGAACAAGAATATGAGCAAATGAGAAAAATCAAGCTCTTCCTATTTTGCAGTTCTTGTATTGTTGTAAACACTGATTGTATAATTAGTATTTCTTTATTTAATCTTTTGTAGCATGGTGAAAGCTCTTCATAAAATTGTATAGTTTACTTTTGATTATTCTATTTCTAAGATTTTTAATCAATTTTGCAATAATCTTCTGCTTAAAGTCTCCAGTAAATTGAAGCATGAGTAATAATAAAATAATGAAAAATGTTGGCTTAAAATGACTGATGTAACATAGAGAGCCTGTCACAATTTATGTCAGTTAAAAATGATTGTAGTTCAGGAACTACACAAGATGTGACTTTGGCATGCTCACAATTTGGACTTGCAAAGGTGTTACAGTCTTTAGTTCTGACCAGTGCTCTTGCCAGAAGAGGGGCTATTAAATCAGCAATTATTTTCACTGCCAGTGTTTAGATTTAAACTGCTGACTTCTACTGTAGAATCAGACACACTCCACATGCACAAATGTGCTCAGCATTAATTTGGGATGATTTGAACATCCATAGGTTCACTGATTTTAAGTTATATTTGTCTACAGGTCGTACTGTATATACTGAGGTTGCATTTGTCCAAAAGTGCAGCAGTACAAACCCAGACCCTTAGACTAGTCTAACCCTTTCCCTAGACCCTAAAATTCAAACCAAAACGTGATTCTTCAGTTATTTATCTAAGCTTTATTGCTGAATTATTTGACAACCATAAGAGCTGATGATCCTTTGCATAATTTTGTATTCCCTATTTTAGAATAATGAAAAGCGTCAGGCGATCAGGAAGCGTGCTCAGGAGCTGGCAGAACAGAGAAAGCATAGGAAGGCTTATTCTACACCATTGTATACCTCAATCACTGAAAGGAGTAGGTACACTTAAAATGTTGTTAAAACAAATTCTCGAAAATGTACTCGCTAAATATTTGTTATTTGATGCATCTTGTGTGTAGGACTGTAGGTGATGAAGTTTGGATATTTAATTAACACCAAATGTAGCCTGAAAATGAAAAAATTTAACCTGTTTCAGAAACATACAATGTACAGGTAAATGTTCAAATACAATCTTTTAATAGAATCATTTTAGTTGTAGAAAAAATTTGCTTGTTCACCATAACTTTATTTTTCCTGAATTTTTTATGACTGATTATTTAGCCAATATTCAGTAGGGTAAAATTAAAGTCTTTATTTAATTGTGCAAATTTACTTTATACATGCAATTGCAACCTTGTAACAAAGAAAATAATAAAGACAACATTAACATTTAAAAGTTATGAATTACATTACATACTTATGTATTTTTTAAAGAGCAAAATATGAAGACAAGAGTTCAGAGTGGCGGTGCACATTCCTCACTACCAGTATCACCCATACAGAATAAAGAGAAAGTTCCATCACCGAAGCAAGTGTGGCTGGCAGAGGAGAGTCCTAAACTCCGAACTGTCCAGGAGACCAAAGTCGTAGCGAAGAAAGAGATCTCTATTACACTGATGTCTCAACCTTCAGAGGGTTTGATTTGAGTTTTTATTCAGATTGTAATTTTCTTAACTAAAAATGGAAGGACTTTTAATCAGATTCATAAACTGTTCATCTATCCACCATCTCTTTCATTTTCCAGTCCCTTTTTCAAGTTGTTTCCTTCAATGTTCTGTTGATTCTAAGCTTCAAGTGCCAGGGTGAACTATTAGGACCACTCACAGTCTGGCATCTGTCATATGTCTTCTGTCCAACATTCCCATCAAACAACAAGTGGACCAATGTTGATGAAACTTGGCAGTACTGTTTCTTGAATAAAGCTCTATTAAAGTTGTTCAAATTTCATTCCATGCAGAACTCTGGTTGCCATAACAATGGATAGGAGAGACTTTAAAAATCTTCTTCTCAAAAAACGTATGGCCTAGAATTTGGTTATGTAGCATTACCTAGCAGACTTATACCCCTGGGTTGAAATTGCTCACCTTGGGTGGGGGCGGGGGGATGGGGTCATTTTAATTCACATAGGCTTAATATAAAGGGACACTTTTAAAAAATATTTTTAGAAACCACAAGGCATATAGCTTAAATTTTTTGCATGTAGCTTTGCCTAGTTGACCTCTACAATGACCCTGTGCAAAATTGACCCCACCAGGGGGTGAGTGGGGGGGGTCTCTTGATTTAACGTAGACTTTCATATAGGAAAAACTTCAAAATTCTTCTTCTCTGAAGCCACTAGGCATAGAGCTTAGGTATTTAGCATGTAGCATTGCCAAGTGGACCTCTACCAAAAATGTCGAAGTTATTACCACCAGGTCAAAACTGACACCATCTAGGGGTCACTTGATTACATTGGCTTAGATAAAATAAAAAAGATGTAGAGCTCAGATATTCAGCATGTTGCTTTGCCTAGAAGACTTCTACCAAGATTGTTCAAATCATGACTCCCAAGTCAAAATATATAGGAAGAGCTTTTAAGATCTTCTTCTCTGAAACCAGAAGTCCTCGAGCTCAGATATTCAGCATGTTGCATTATCTAGTTGACTTCTACCAAGATTGTTCACATTATGACCCCTATGTCAAAATTGACTTGATTTAATATAGGCTTATATATGAAAAACTTTAAAAAAATAGTTGTCCAGAACCACTAGGCCTATTGCTTATTTGATATAGCATTATGTTACAAGTTGACCTCTACTAAGATTGTTCAAATCAGAATCCCCAAGTCAAAATTGTCAATGACCTTGTATAATAGCCAATGGTAGCCAGGTGTGTAATATAGGGCCATCATGGCCCTTTGGATGCACAAAAAAAATCAGTATGAAATGTAACTGAGAATAATGGCAATTTGAACTGGTTGAATTTTTGTGTCGCCCTTTCGGAGAAAAGGCAATACATAGGGATCGCTTTATCCGTCGGTCCGCACGCATGCTGGGTACCTTGGGTGGTAGGAGGTGTGGCCTAAGACAGTAGAAATCTATTGTCTTCATTCTGTCTTTTGTCCCTTAAGTGGTCATTCTTTTGTTACTTAAGTGGTCACTCTATTGTTCGTGAACAATGGAAATACCACCTAATAACACCTTTGCATGGGTGTGTGTCCGTCCGTCTGTCACACAAACTTAACGTTGGCTATAACTTTGCCATTTCCTAAGATTTCTTCATCAAACTTTACAATTATATTGCTTATGACAAAAGGGTCATGATGCCACCAAATTTTGTAGGTCAAGATCATATTTGACAGAGTTATGCCCCTTTTTGTACTCAGATTTTGTCATGAAAACATAACGTTGGCTATAACTTTGCCATTTCTTAGGATTTCTTCATCAAACTTTACAATTATATTGCTTATGACAAAAGGGTCATGATGCCGCCAAATTTTGTAGGTCAAGA
>JAUMHA010191047.1:0-30279 GCA_032359765.1 Saxidomus gigantea
TGGAAAAAAGATTTACTGGATACAATTCTTTAGCATAAGACAGGGTCACAGCTGCTTATATTTTTGAAAAGTCAGAAGGATGTTATTTGTTAAGAACTTTCTGCAATAAATACAACACAATTTTTGTGTCTTGACTTATATGGTTAACTAATACCATACGCTTGTTATTGAAATGGTAACAACAGAGTACTAGATTGGGTCAACAAAAAAGAGGGCCCTATATCGCTCAATTGACTATAATTGACTTTAATACATAGTCATTAATGCAAAAAGGGTCAATTTTGACCTGGAGGTTCTGATTTGAACAATCCTCATAGAGGTGGACTACATAATGTTATATTTCAATTATCTAAGCCAAAGCTTAGTGTGCTTGCGAAGTTTTCCCATTATACGCCTATATTGAATCAAGTGACTTCGCAGGCAGAGTCAATATTTTACCAAGTCATGATTTGATTAATCTTTGTACAGGTACACAAGGTACTGCAATATGCCAAATGTATAAGCTCTAGGCCTTGTGGTTTAGGAGAAGACTATTTCTACAGTTTTTTTCCTACATAAGCATATGTAAAAGCAAGTTACCCCCACGGTGTCAATTTGACTCGGGCAGTATTATTTGAACAATCTTGTAAGAGGTCCACTAGGCAATGCTACATGCTAAATATCTAAGCTCAATACCTTGTGGTTCAAATGGTACGATGATATTTTAGACGAAAAGAGCTGACAATTTTTTTATTTAGTTGTATTATACCTACGTAAATGAAATATAATAAAGCTTTTGTCATCTCTTAATTTTCTACACACTCTTAAGATTTCAGAGTAATATTTACTTTAAATTTGTCTGTACGCATCTTTCCTTAAACTCGACTTTGTGTTGTGTGGTTAGCTTCCCAAACAGACCCACATCTACCCGATATAGAAAATTTGATTGAAGGAACAGAGCTCTAGCCCCAAGCATTTATGAACGCACTTTCAATGGCATCGGCGAAAAACGATTGCCCACACCTTTTAAAAGTAAAACCCTAACTCTGACCGTCTCTAAAAATCCCACAATAACTTGCTAAAGTTTCATTAACACTTTGGTTGTAAGAAATACTTGTAGCTCTTTGTAAATTGAAAGTACATGCTATGAATAGAGCGCAGTAATGTTTTCAACTATACTGCAAAAAAAATAAATCACTTTGTCACAATGCTTTTTCGCGAAAAGGCGACAAAAATATGAAAAAAAAATATAGGCCAACATTGTTTTAAACTTAGTAAAACACAATTATATCATTGATCTATCTGTGTTTTTATTAACTAATAATGAGCATCTAAAGTGCTAATTAGACTTTAACGTCTTGAAATATAAAGCCTGTGAACCGTTAAACGCAATATTCCACCAATTGACAGTATTTAATAAGAATACGTTTAGATTTTACTATAAAAAGGTATTCAATTAATCTTTTCGCCAGGGTTCTTATGAATATAATTGGAATGAGTTCAATGATATATTACCTTTTTTTATACGAAAGACAACTAGTATTTAGTGAACTCGAGAAATTTTAGACAGATGTTCGGAAATTAATTTTGTTTTGACATCATGACATATTTATTATTTTTTGGTTAAATATGGAATTGTTTTGGAGAAATGCACCTGTACTTATTCGTATATTTGGAATCACGTAATAAAATGTGTACAACTGACTGAAACAGCGGGAAAACAACTGTGCATCGTTAGATATTTTCTCCTGCTTATATGAGAAATACATGGTAGTCATTAGTACAAATCCAGTTTTGTTTTTATTTAGAGAACATATTCCAGTTTGTATAATGTACGTTCCTTTATTACATTTATAAAGCGTTAAAATTAAGTCAAGCTGTGTGTGGTGCTCCTGATATATGTATTCCCTATCATTTTATTTTCATGGTCATATGATAGAAAGCATGTGGGCTCTAATGGTGTTTTCTCACAATTTAACATCATGACAACAAACCTAGTCACTCAACAAACCGTGATAATAAAGATGTATTACGAGATAGTTTATCACGATTTCGCAAAACATGGCATGTTTGTATCATAATTGTATACATTTTGTACATTCACACTTTACAATACACTTCATTTATCAAAATTTAACTGCAATTTTGCTTCTAAAACGTTGCATTTATGTTGTTACAGACTTATTAACGACTAAGATATAGACAACTTTTGAATG
The DNA here is from genome assembly GCA_032359765.1 of Saxidomus gigantea. Classification (NCBI taxonomy): domain Eukaryota; kingdom Metazoa; phylum Mollusca; class Bivalvia; order Venerida; family Veneridae; genus Saxidomus; species Saxidomus gigantea. The sequence continues at coordinate 2,196 of JAUMHA010191047.1, forward strand.
GATTTTGATACTATAATTAGAAACACTACAAATATTCTCTGTAAACATATTTATGTCTATTTTTACTTAATAATATGTAGATCTTTAAAATGATAAACCGCATTTGCAAAAGCACGAAGGAACTCTCATATAAACACCAGATAAACAAGAAATTATCTTGAATATATTTTTCAAAAATATTAATGCATTTTGTATAACAGGTATGTACCAGCTATGAAAGAGCTGTCGAATTACTGAAAACCAGAATGTAAAAATAATAAATGACTAAGTGCACTTTGATTATTTTTTATATGTTAGTTGATTGACATAAAACCGAAAACACTGACTTTATACATACTTAAATATTGTTAATGCCTCTGTTTTAAATTAGTATCCGATAATGTTTCTTACTTGTTTTTGAAAATATCAATGTTGCACCATATATAGCATGTAGTTTCGATTTAAAAAGCAATATCATAGAAATGTTTTTGAACAATTAAGCCGGTAAGACAAAGTCTTGACAGTTCCTTGACAGTCCTTTTAAAATAAAAAAACAAAACTGAAATTACTTATAAAAAAGCAAATCGTAAATTAATGCTTATTATATATAACATTTTAATTGATTGAGTAAACGCCTTAAGTTTGTCGATTTAATTAGAAGCAGATGGGAAGACGGCGATAAAAGTAGGTGGTGAAACAAATAACGTTTGAATATTTGAAATGGCAGTATAAGTTACATATGATAAATCATCAGAACCATTCAGAACTCTGGTGACAAGATTTGTTAAGAAATATCATGACCCCTATTGAACAGGTATGAATTGATATTACATTAAAATAGAAAAAAACACTGATGTAAAATAAGCCTCTTGTCCACATATTTCAAAAGGAAACTACTTTCCAAATCAATGAAATATACACTAATAAATATGCCAGACCAGGAATTAAATTGTGTGTATGTTTTCATTCTTAGCACAGGCTCCATTGAATTGTTTATTCAAATATTTATTAAAGGATTAGCTATATTGTTTTGATTGTCCGTTCATAAACTCTCATTGCGACACAGTCTATATAATAAGAAATGTGCATTTTTCACGTCTGTAATCAATATTTTGTTGTTACAATTTATTTCCGCTCGCACACGGTATCTGTTGTCTTGTATAAATGTTAACGACTCATTAAAAAAAAATACACATCGACTTCGTGTAGTATTTAATGTATCTGGAAGATGATCCTTGCATCGGTTTACATAACATACATCTATTAGAAAAATAATAATTGATGATGAAACAATACACAGCATGACTGTGCAGTGTTTCAACAGTCTGTAATTCACGCCGACCCCTCTCAATTTGCTTTAACTAACTGTACTTCTAAATTAACCGTTTATCTACCCAATTTTGATGTTTAAGACTTAGTATATCCAGTATATTTCTGGTCTTATGATTAAATAGCGTGCAAAAAGCTTTTCGATATTCATTTTAAAAAAGCAAAAGACGTAGGAAGCGTAATATTTGTAGCAATAAATGCATGATTTAAAAAGATGTTGTGCTTTGGCAGTCATATTAAATGAAGGTTTCTATGCTGTTATTTGATTATTTTGATTTTACGTCATACAAAGCTTTAAAAGATAACCACATTATTTCTTGAAAGCATGAACGCCATCGTCTTATTATCTTTTGAATTGAATTTCCACAAAAATAATGGCCTTTCATTATATCCTTAAAACGTTCAGAAAAGCAATTGAATATCATTAAAAAATTATACAGAAATAGACCTACTTCATGGTGGTAAGTTTTTCATGTGCATCCCAAAGAAGTATTTGTTTAATAATATAAATTCACTCATTTACAAAATTTACTCAATACAAAAAAGTAATATGTATTTTAATGTCTCACCTAAGCTCATTTTCATTTCGCAGTATGCTCTTTGTCCATCCGTCAGTAACAATTCGTTTTAATGTATCATAGGAAAGGTCTTGCGTAATCCTTTATTACACTATTGGAGAGTGATTCTCTAAATTATTAAGTGTCGCAGTGGGACAATCTTTGTTTAAGAAGCTTTAAAGCCATCTTATCGGCATGTTATACTGCCAACGGTAATTTTAATCATTTTTGCGTTCCGGTTGCGATCCGGTCGCGATCCATTTGCGGTTCGTTTGCGTTTGCGTTCCGAATCGGACATATCGGTCTATAACCGTTCACTGGACCGTTCACCGAACCGATGACCGCAAAGGACCGGTAAGAGAACCATTTCAATCGGATTGAGCGGTTCTGTGATGTGATTGGCTGACTCTGCTTGCTGTAATTATTTCGTTTAAAATTCGTTAACCAGTGACATTTAAAGCGGAAATAGTGAGAATCTCTTGACCATGTTTATCGGAGTGATGTACGGTTGTGTACTTGGGCTTGTGCATTTGTTTTTCCACAGTATTAGATTCATTCTTTGAAGATAATTGTGACTTATGATACTTCATCTTATTATAATAAATTCTCATTCATAAAGGTTGCTTGTTCAATATTCTTGTTACATGTAAAAACTAATCACCCTCAAGTGCATGTGATTTTATTATACCGAAAAACTACGAATTAAGAAATTGACAATATTGATATAGACAAGTGTTACAAATTTAGTTCAATGAAATTATTTAAATCAGACTCTGACACCGCACAAAAAGCTGATGTTGTTGAAATTCAGCCATTTTGGTCGTCTGACACATCTGAAAACGTTCATTGATTCAGACGCTATTAATTTGATAAGCGCCTGAGAGGAAATTTTATTGGAAACCTAATAATCTATTTTAAGACTTACAGGGGTGTAACATCATGATGTTACATTGGTAACATCATTTTTTTGTTCACCGATGCGGGATGGGAAATTTATATAGGGAAAAGCACGTGAGGTTTAATAATAACAGGTAAAGTGAAGGTTAAGTGTTTGTTTATTATAGTGTCACCCCTACTGAAAGGGCAAGTCATTTCTAACTTATGAGACACCTTCTTTTTGAGCCCCATTCACTTCCCGTATCCTATCCTTTTTAATGCCAGGCACCGGACAGGTAGGCCTACGGTAACCATTATTTAACTAGCTGGCGGCTCACCAACAGGCCATATCAGAACGGACCCCTGCTGGGATCCGAACCTTCGACCTCCCGCTCCCAAAGTGGATGCCTTAACCACTAGACAAAAGGAGACGATTATAATATATAATAGAGTAAAACGCTCAAACTGTGACAATTTTTAGAGAAAAGTTTGCAGTTTTTATTTTATAACACTTATTTTAGAATCACAAACGGGATTGAATTAAGCAATCATTCTACATTTAAGTGATTTATTTTGTATAAAGATAAAGAAAGATGAGGACGGTCTTTTTTAAGGTTTTGTTTAACAGGCATGAAATTTTAATTTTACGATCAGAGCTCGGTTGCTTCCGTAATGCTGGCTGAACACTTCCGAGTGATTGATCTTACTGCTCCAGGTCTACGTTAAATTTATCATGGTCTTTAAAAAGTTGTATATTTGGTTTTGTTTAAGACTAAAATAAAAACTGGGTTAGAATCTTTTTTTTTTGTTCTTAAAAAGTCAAAACCTTTCATTGAAACCGGATATAGAAGATTTAAATTTTCAGTATCATTATTAATAATATTATTTAGCTGTACCTGTATTTCTTTGAAGGGCAGTACCAGCTTGATTCTCACAAAATGATGTGCTGGTAGAGCTGAAGACGTCAAAGAGCCGCAGTGAAACTGAGTTGAACGTTGTAGCGCCATGTTGGTGCTCTTGCTTCCTTTAACAGAATGAAATGTTTTACAGTGTGCAAATACGATTGCATAATGCAGGTCAATGACAGAAAATCACACTTGCTAAAAAGCAATTTGATGTAACATCTAAACAATGCAGCAATGCATCTGAACAATACAGGAAACATTGGATATATGACTGAATTACGGGAATGTTATTGCAATTTCCAATGTTCCATTTCAATACTTTATTGAGTTGACAGCATGAAATGATATACTTTTAGTTTGATTGTTGGACTCAGTTGGTTTGTAAAGAGATGTATCGCCACAATGCGAGGGTTTCACGAATGTTTTATTGACTCGTAAATAAATCAAAATTAAAACCATGGAAAACATAGGATTATTTCAAGTTTCAAATGATAAAGAATTAATGATATGTCTGGTCCATGATCGGCACCTTTTCAAGTTGTCTATTCTATTTTGCTTGACATTAATTTCCTAATGAAACTCACAGGTTTTTTAAAAATAAAGCATCTCCTACGTTGTCAACTGTTTTCACTACAGTTACGTAGCACTGTTTGACATCAAACATACATAAAACATTTTTCTTGTCAAGGTTATTTGTTGCAGCTGATCAATGGTCAAATATTCTTGCTTTTTTCTCAAACTGAGTTGCCTAATGCTGCTAATTTAGTTAGATGTAAAATTATTTCAAGAGTGATGCTCGAACATTTAAATCAACGATTCTGTGTTAATTGTAACCATAATTTGTTTTAAAAATCAAAATACTAACCCTAAACTAATATTACTCAGTATAAACCATTCTTTTTCCTTAAAGGATAGAACATATCGCACTGTTACATTTATAGACATTCTTTATTCTTTTAATCTTGTGGTGTAGTACATAATTTTTCTTTTCCATTATCTGACAAATGAGTTTCTATCAGTTTTTGTCGTTTTATCAACACCCTGAGATGGCATGTACTTGAACTTAGAAATAATTTCTTAAAACGTAGCACATCATCTATCAGAACTCTTGCAAACGTAGTCAGCCTAGACTAAACTTACGAATATACGAAAAGTCAAACTTTCATTGTTGCCTGTACGCGCAGTTCTTTAGAATTTCCTTGAAACATATGAGACCTTTCCAACCTGTCATTTAATTTACCCGTCATTATAAATTATACATCTTTTGAATTGAAGGTTTAGAACCTCTGTATTTTAAACAGGATATCATTTATTGGTCAATTGATAAATACATTTATTTTAGTAATACCCTGGTCATATCTTCGCTACGAGCTCCGTACGAGTAATTATTTGGTCGAAATTTTACAAAAATGTACGAAGTCCGTACGGACATCATTCACTCTTGTGAGCATCGTACGGATTTTTTGAACTCGTAGAGGACTCGTTTCACCGAGCTACCGGGTTTTGCATAGCTAATAGTAATTATCGAAGTCGGGAGCAGCTCGCAATGGCCCCTAACGGGCATGCAAGGGCCTCTGTAGAGCTCGGGCATCACAAGATGTCCGTGCTGAATAAGAATACAGCAAGGCCCTTAAGAGCTTACTGGTGCTCGCACGTCTATCACAGGGGAGAAGCACGGTAAACGTACGATACTACGGACACCGGATGGTTGCTTGATATGTCCATACGAGGCATGCAGGACATTACGTTCGCCGTACGGGCTCCGCACGACATCCTTAACGATTCTAGCTAACAATCAGAAAGTATCGCCAAACTGGTTTGTTCTTGTTGAACATACACCGTGCGGACTTTGGACGGGCACCGTATGAGCGCCGTACGAGCACACGTGCATCGAACGAGGTACGTCCGAGATCCTTCTAAGACCCGCACGACTTGTCTGCGATGTTCTAAATGATCGAACGGGGCTCGTGGGCATGTAACCAGTAGCTATGATTGTACGGGGGCCGTATGGATTTTAAAAGTTGGAATCGTACGATTTTATTAAACGTACGGACATCGTACGTATAAGGCATAACATATAAAACACAGTATTAAAACTGATTCATGATATAATAAGTAACCAATGGCAATTAGATTATCTATAATCATGCACATATTCTAGACCATGAAATGCTTGAGCATACCTGGAAGAAGTCTCACAAGTTAAATACAGACAGGAAAATTGTTAGCCAAAGAAAATAATTATGTCATGCAATGTTATCCTACATAAGATTGGTAAGGTTAAGAAAGATATTCAGTATAATATCAACATGAGTACGTAGGCACTGAGTTTTGCAATGTTTTTTTTCATTTTACATATAATAGGGCATACAATTTTTGTAACATCTTTTAAATATCACCATGCAATATTTCTTTTAATTTTCACTTTATTTCAATGACTGATCTCAGTTTCGAAATACATGTATGCATGTATTGCTAAATGTAATTGATGTTTCTAAACTCAGTGAAAGACGTGGTTCAACCGAATATATCAGAATTCTCCAAATGTTACTTCATTAGCGATTCTGCAATTATACTGAATATCCTTCTTTACCTTATCAATCTTATGTAGGATAACATTGCATGGCAGAATTATTTCCTTTGGCTAAACATTTTTTTCATGTCTGTATTTAACTTGTGAGACCTATATAAGCTACCCCAGACAATTAGTTAAAAACTTGACTGCAGGCAACTTTGTGGTCATTTCCACAAAAAATATTTTACATATATAAGAGACATACGGAAAAAATTGATAACTCTGTCTACAGACAATTAAGTGATTAGTTCCACAAAAATCAAATTACTGACAGTAAACGATAGACAGGAAAACTTCTAGTATTTTGTCAGCAGCTTGAACTTAATGCTACATCATTTTGTTTAAATCTTAGAATTGAGAGGATGCTTCCTGTTCAACATTATTCATCAAATCATTACAACTATCTTTTAAAATATATATAAAAATATATGAGTTGTGTAAAGTATCGTAACATGCAACCCGGGAGTTACACCAATCATCATGCAAATTAGCCAGAATGTGTGTCCTAGTGATTTCTAGGTCAGGTGTGAAATTGTGTCTCTTGGGGTAAAGAATTTGGTAATTAGAATAAATCAAATCAAAACCTTGTTAACACTCTGGAGGCAACATTTACATCAAGTTGTCAGAAAATTCGGCCAGATTGAATGTCGGTCACCTGAAATTATAAACTAGGTCACCAAGTCAGATTCAAGAAAAAGCCTTGTTATTTCTCATGTAGTCACATATTTTATAACCAATCATCATGTAAATTGGTCAGAATCTTTGCAATGTCAATATGGAACATAATTTTTGTGTTAATGATATAAAGTTTAATGTTGAATTCCGGTCACATCGTGTCGTACAAACGGTATGTAGGACATGGTGAAATAGGGCCATCTTGGCCCCATTGTTCAACAAGTTTGGTAGGAATTAGAATATTCACACCTGGTTGCCTTCTCTGACTTCTAGATTGTTAACAAGGATTTTGTTTATTTGACCATACCAATTAGTCTTTGACCCAAGTTAATCCAGATTCGAACTTGGCCTAGAAATCATTGAGATAAACAGTCTGACTAGTTTTCAAGCTGATTGCTTAATGAATATGGCTTCTATAATTTTAACAGTTTTTTCTTTAAATTGGCCATGTGACGTAGTGTTTTACCTCAGGTGACCCAGATTCAAACTCGATAAGAAATCATTGAGACAAACATTCTGACCAAATAACATGACAATTGGTTAATAAAAGTGACCTCTAGAGTGCTAACAAGGTGTTTCTTTGGATTGACAATGTGATTTAGTTTTTGACCCCAGATAGTTTCAATCTTGACCCAGATATTATAAACACAAAAGTTTTGACAAAGTTTCATGATGTTTGTTAGATAAATGAGGCTTCTAGAATATTAAGAAGCTTTTTCTTTGATTTGATCATGTAATTGACTCCAGTTGACCAAGATTCAAACTTTGCCTAGACATCATTGATAAAACATTCGGACCAACTTTTATGATGAGTGGTTAATAAATGTTGCCTCTATAATGATAACAAGGTATTTCTTTAATTTGACCGTATAACCTAGTTTTTTTACCTAGGCTGCCAGTTTACTTGGCCTAGAAATCATTGAAATGAACATTCTGGACCATTTTTGCGAAAATGTTGTAAAGTCAAAACACTTTTAAAATCTACGCCTCATTAACTCTGTAATTATTTTTGATAACAAACTGATAATAATACTGATCATAAGATAGACAAACGGCGGACAATAGACGCCGGGCGATCACATTGGCTCACCTTTGAGCACTTCGGGTGAGCAAAAAGTATAAATAATATAATTCTGTTTTCTCAAGCCTCCTAATATAACTGTTGATAAAAAACATTTCCCATAAAAATATATAAACCTTTACTTAGTTCTGAAAGAAAACATCCCAACCTTTTCTTTTTTCGTAATTTTTGCAATTATGAGCAACTCATTGTTTTCGTAAAGGACAAATGTGACTTTTTTTAAAAAGTTGTTGTTGGAAGAAAAAACCTATATTATGTGACCTGAAACGAAAACCATCTTTGTGAGGGAAAATTTGATATGACAAAGTTAAAATTAATATCTTACTCAAACCACTTCATCATTTGTTCATAACCATATAATCCATTCTTGCTAAGAGATAATTGAAAAGCGTCAGTAGCTCTTTTGTGGCGCATGGGAATGCCTACGCTTATTTTGATACACAATACCTTCTAAATGTTGCATGATATAACCGACTTCATGGCAGAAAATGGTTTAGACGTATCGAAATGTGAAATATTAAGCAAAATAATTTTTGCAAAACAATTTTGAAATACCAATGTTTTGTGTACTACACACAGAATATTAATGAGGTCAAAAGTAAGGAAATTCGTATAAAACGTCGTGAAAAATATTCCGAAGATGAGCGTCAAAAGTGACTTATTCGTACCCATAGAGTATACATATCGCTATGTTTATAGACATTACATTAAAATTTTATAGTTAACAAACCATATTTATAAACCTTAGTGTTTTAAGTTTACAACTAAGTCCATAGAAAACAAAATTCAGAAAACCAAAACATGATTCATCTTTTACAGGAATCTATTGAATATTTTCAACACTGGAGATATCCTGGACATTTGCATGATCAGTAATGAGTTACATATTTCTTTTGACACGATCAAAAGATTACTGCCCTGATATTATTGACAGCATTACCTGTATTTATCATGAACAGTAAAAAATAAATACTGCAATTTGCCAGCAAGTAAAGTCTTAACAACCTGCATTTTTCTCAATGAACAAATCTCTCATTTTCAGTGTAATGTCTCGAAATCAGATTTTAGGATTAAGATTAGTCAGCTAAATCAGAGCCATTAAATTGATATTTCTGTAAATTCCTGCCATGTTGGTCTATTTACTAGGTTAAGGCGACTCTATCGTGTGGAAAGAAATTGAAACGAAACAAAATCCATTTAGGCCATGTGCAGGGAGACGTTAAATACGGCTTGGATTTAAAACTTATAACGTTTACAAATTTTTTATCTGGTGTGTGATTAGTCTTTCATCAAAGGGTGACAAAACATTTTGAAAATTGTTTCATGGAGATAGAATGTATAGTTTTCTATCTAGAAACGCACTTCTTCACGTAGTAAAGGAGATCAAAGAGCATTAAATTGTGTGTTTCCTTTGCGTTTTAATCTGTAGTTTATTCATAGTTTGTTAATCTTGCATACAGTAGATTTACCTTCTTAATCAAAAACAGAAGTAGATAATAAATAAATTGATAATTAACCTTTTACTATCGGGACTTCCATAAATGGCTGCTCATTAATTCAGCTTTGGAAACAGATGGCGAGAAGAAAACTAATTAAGAGCTCGTATTAGTTTATAACCTTACCTTTGCTCTTTACTCTGTGTTGCAGATTGATTTCTTTAGTTTATACCATTTCTTCAGGAGATAGTTCAAATCACGTTTATAGATGTATGACGCTGTAAATAGTGGCAATAAATACCGCTGGGAGAAAATATTAAAAAGATATATTAAATATAGAAAAAGCTATTGTCAATTCCGCACAGTATGGGCTTCTAATCGAAAAATAATAATCTTTCATTCCTGTGTTGTGGTTATTTAAATTATTTTTAGTGACCGTACGTCATGTGATATAAAATTATACTGCAACAAAACAAATCTCGTGTTCCAATTTCTTAATCGAGCCGCACAGACAGACTCAACTCGACAAAAAACAAATATGTCTCTCCTCAATTATAACATTGTAAGGAGAGACTTAATTACTTTTTATTTGATATTTATTCATTACGGTCCTAGTTATCTAGCATATACGAGTTATTTTGAGAAATTTACTTAAACTCGATGGATCCGTGTCAAAAGCTTTCTGGAATTATTCAGCGCAGTCCATTTTTGACTGGTGTTACAATGTAAACTCTCGGAACCAATCTGACAAATGTTTGTGCATAAGAAGGACGTCAGACAAATTGAATTGGACGGAACCAATTGCAACACGCTATTACAGATTGCATGTTTTCAGTGCAGATAGTGGCTCTAAACTTTCACCCTGGCTCAAGCTTGCAGAATTGAAAAAATGTGCAAGGCTAGTTACATTTTCATTTTACCTCGTATTTTTCAGATTTTTCGACCGATAAGTTTGCAGAAGTTTGTAGGCGAAAAACTAACGTAAAATGTTGTATATGCGAATAAGTACTTGGGATAACTGTTCTCAATGTTAAGACGCTATGTTGCGTGCAAGATCAGGTCCGTAGCTCAATTACAGGTCATTTTCAAAGGTTCAATCAACTTTTACCAATAAAACGTTTCTAGTGTGTAGTTTCGTGATGCAATGAAGGATTTTGAAATGACTCGGCAAATATTATATAAGATAAGACGTCATGACCCGTTCAAAATACAGGTCCATAGCTCAAAAGGCAATGTCACAGTTTGGATATCAGGTAAATCATTTACACAGTTGAACATTGTCCTGGCTGTTACTTCCTTTTTCATTATAGGACTTTGAAACTAAGTGGCAACAATGTACACAAAGATAAGACGGGGAATTGCATGCGAAATCTAATTCCGTAGCTAAAAGCTAAAGGCCCCCTTTAAAGGTGTTAGTCAACGCTTACTTTTGGATATTTACCTATTCAATCAGATTTGCTGATAAAGATTTTATCTATCTTTAACCTGGTCGCCACTGTGATCTCTACATTTTTAGTGTCACATAAATTTTATATTCATGTATTGAAATGTGTTCAAACACCATGCCTCTCTGTGTATAATCACTTTGTTCATTGAGGACCACAATGGAAGTAAGTGAAACTGTGTATATTTTTGTGTTAAACTCGGTTAATAATGTGTTGAGCATGGTTCAATTTTACACCATCCATTTATTTATCATAATTGTCCTATCATCATCGTTATTTTTATCTTTTATTTCGTATCACTTTTATAAAATACATGTAGTATTTTTTTGTAATACACGAAATGTTTTATATCCATGTTAATGCAAATTTTATACTAAAATAATTCTATCTAAATCTGTTTCAAGAATATGCGTTGTCTTGGCTGTAACTACCTCATGCATCAAAGGATTTTGAAATGTTCTCTATGATTTGACGATATGTGGCGTGTTAAACCAAGGTATATAGCTCAAGATCAAGTTCACACGTAAAGTGTTAAGTCACAGAGCAAACTGTTTGTATTATTCTCATATTTTTGTACTTTTATGTATAGTGCTGCGTTTAAGAAATAATCCTTTTATGTTAATTACTTTAGAGTAACCGGGCTCGACATGCAGTTTCTATAACCTAAATGCAGAGGTTTATTGAATGTTCATGTATTAGATTTAATATATCAAAATGCTTGAAGACAAAGAGTCAGAATACAAGTACAATACTTTTATTTTTACATAACATAAGTTTAGGTTAAGAGTTATACTATTCTTAGGTAAAAACATGTTTCTTTGATTACAGCTTTTCAGTTGTTTGTCTAGACAGTTACTTTGCTACTTTGCTACTTTGCTTTAAACGATTATTTACATAATTGGTGACCTCTGTCGTTATGTCTTGGAGAAAGATTTACTGGACAATAAATGTTTTGTGCCGTAAGGAAGAAAACTGCTTGTTTTCTAAAAACGTTTAATATATATAGAATAGAATAACGCTAACAAACTAACCCAAAAACCCAGAGACACTGATTCATAGCAAAATTTCTAAATGAAACCAAGAGCGTTAATGGAGTGAATTAACACGAAATGCTATTTGGTAATATGAGGTGTATCTGACGATATTACAAACGTTTTGAGAAGCCAGTTGATTTGCCCGAGGAAAAATTCAGTAAAAACCGAAATAAGACATTGCTATGTCTAACATCTTATTTTGATGAAATAAAAGGGCTTTAAGATTTTGATCGAATATAGGATTTAAATAAGGAAAAGGGTAAAAACATAATTCATGAGATATCAAATATTTACCATATCTTGAAAAAATTCACTTAAGAGGACATTCGTATTCGGGGTATTACTTGCAGATATTTTATTCCATGTAGAATTTGTTTACTCAAGACATTGTAAACGTTAGAGTTGATTAAGGACGTAATGTCTTTTCAAAATGAAAGCGTTTCTTACACTACTGAAACAGCCATAGAATTATCTCAATAAAGAAGAGAAGACTGGTTTTTTTCATTACATGATAATTGCAGTAATAACACACCTAACATACTCATCCCGTTCTCGTTCTTGTGCAATTAAACCGTTTTCAATATAACATAACGACCAGAGAATTCCTAAGTCACATCAAATATTTTACATCTTAATATTTTTTATATACTATATATAACAGAAAATATATAACAGAAATAAGTGTCTTCTACCATTGCGTATTTTCAGAAGACGTTGGCCATTGAACACTTCTTTCTTAAATTTTCATAAATTACATATATATCATTTGTGAAAGTTTGATGTGTGCTTGTTTAATTGTTGCAATTTTTGATTGGTGAAAGAAATAGCCAGTCTTAGTCTGGAGCCTTTAAAATTGTGTGCGACCAATAACAGTCAATTATAATGCTTACGTTAATAATTTGTTGAGCGTTTATGGTTTTTGCAGTTAATTTGTTAGTTTAATTTGTTTAGTATCAATCAAAAACGACGATGCAACGTAAGTATGTTAGAATTTCACCCAAACACATGCAAAACTGTGAAAAAGAATTAATATGATATTGATGTCCGCCTACGTTGAAGCAAATTTTTCATGAAGAAAATCTCGATAAAACCATGTAATTTGTTGCAAAGTTAGAAAGCTATAAAAGCAGTATCTAATTATCACCTGATATGAGTTCATTGCAAAGGATTAAAATTGCAAAAAACTACAGATTTTCCCAATTTGTTCATTCTACCTACGTATCATTTATCTCTTGAAAGTTCGAAATATACAAAAGCAGTGTCTACTTATCACTTGAAATGGTTTCATTGCAAAGGATTAGAATTGTAAAAATCTACCGATATTTCCCTACCTACGTATTATTAATTTCTTAAAGCATGTTTCTACACTAAATAAGCTTCAATTTAGTGACGAAGAAACCTAAATTGCTTTAAAATCTAGTATGATACATAAATTTGTACGGTGGCCGTGAAGTGACATATGATACATTTTTTTTCGTAATTAAGCTTTCGTAGAAACGAAATAATAGTTCGTAAAAAATCTTAATAAGATTTCGTTTACGAAAATATATTTCGTTATTACGAATCTTACTTTGTTGTTACGAAATGTTATTTCGTTCTTTAGAAATATTATTTCGTTAAAACGAGAGGTATTTCTTTTTAACGAAATCTTATTCGTAAAAACGAAATAACAGTTCGTTTAAACGAAATAATATTTCGTTAAAACGAAATAATATTTCGTCAAAACGAGATAAATACATTTTGTGATAACGAAATAAGATTTTGTTATTTCGAAATATCATTTCGTAATAAGGAAATGTATTAATTCGCTTTTACGAAATATTATTTCGGTTAAACTTAAACGAACTATTATTTTGTTTTGAAAAAATGTTATTTCGTTTCAACGAAATGTTATTTCGTAAACACGTTATATAAAAAAGTATCACATGTCACATTACGGGTATCGTAAATTTGCCACTTTACATTAATTGTTTAGACAAAAATAATGAATGTAGTCATGTAGATACGTATATAATGATAAATGTCACACATTTTACTGTTGGAATTCTTCCCATTAAAGAAGCACTCAAACGCAGTATTAGTAATGAAGCAAAGATATTGTAAGTTTAAACTATCTGCGCCAACCTGCAAATATTATAAATGAATCGCTATCTTTCTACTTTAGCATTTCAAAATAGATAACTGTTTACTGCAATGATATGCACTTAAATTAATTAAACGGTAATTTTCGTCATCGTTAGATATGAATATCAGACTGTTCTTCCTGCTGCAGGAAGGTTTTAGAATGATCTCTACAGTATTAAAAAATATGTATTGCTTGATTCAGTAAAAAAACACTGAGCAATAAAGAACGCTTCCTACATGTTTCTGAGAAATTAACATCTTTTTTGTGTGTTTCATTAAATACGCTAAAATTAGGTTATTGTTATTAAAATGACAGCAGCAGCAAAGTTAAGCCTCAGTGAAGCAACATTTGCCTTACAGAGGTAATGAAAAAGGTCTTCCGTAATTTACATGATACTACTGTTCCGGCCTTACTCGAACCAACACAGTGCATCTAATTCTCAGCGACAAACTGATGTTCTGGGCTGTGAAGGATACAGTTATTTGACTAAGTACTAGCAGGACATATCCACCGACTGGTTTGTTTTTCCTGTTGTCGATAATGCAGAAATTCCTCTCTTGTTGCCGTTATTGGTCTAGACAAGGACCTTGATCAGTTGTACTCCGATAATTTCGGTGTGTTCTCAAGTCAGTCTGTCGTGGTGCGTTCTAGAAATATACTACATTTGTGCGTAACGTGCAAAGTACTTTGAATGACCAAACCGTCATTTTGAACGTTTGTCTTGTGATAAAAATTGCATCGATAAGCGTTGCTTTTCAAATATCCCTTGGTCAATCAACTAGTGGTGTGAGCATTTTCATTTTACTGTCCTATTGAGTGTGGTATGTTTACTTGTACTGCCGCTGGTAATATAACAGTCAGTTTTACAACAAGCTTGCATCAGTGTTGGCATTCAGAATGCGTACAAACAAGAACAAGTTTTATCAAAGACACCTTGATTAAACTGTAGGCCTAGATGAAATCAAATCATATTTTAAAGAGCTTTGAACTTATTTTGAAGTACTATCCATAAACATAAATGTTCATAAAACAAAGGATTCAGCACACACAAAAACGTTTGTTTTAATTTCTTATGATATGAATGCATTTAAAGCTCAATCTATTATATCATCGGCAAGAACTTATCCGAAAAAACTATAGATTAAGAAATTTAATCTTAACTACATAAGATATAACTTTAAAATAGAAACTCTTTAGCTACAATCTGAGATAGAAAACACGATGTACAACATTGTTATACCGTAATGAGCAACGCCCTTTCAGACATTTGAAGAAGATATTGTTTAGAATCAAGGAGTCGCAGTCGAAATAAACCTTCACGTATTTTAAACGCAGTGCAAAATATTAGTCACTGGTACGAGATAAGCACAATATTATTGGCTAAAGCATGTGTCTGCTGTTGTCAGCCTATTCTAATTACTTTGTGTACCATTGCTAAGGATGTTTATCTGATTAAGGTTTTGAAATATGTTTAAAGTAAAAGCATTTATCTTTGTGATTTGGTGAATGCAGGTTTTGACCTAAGCTTAAGAAAACATTAAACTGCATTTAAAAATACATATTACACCTGTATCTTGCCAAAACATAAAAAACTCCCAGCCAGTCATAATTGCGTGTTTAGTCGAACAAAAAAGTAAACAAACACTCTTAAATTCTACTCGTAGCAGACGCAAACATGTGGATCAAACTCACAAAAAAATATATCTCTTCATATATCAGAACTTGCAACGTTATCAAATTTTTTAATAAATTGTGTCAATCCTTTAACCGTTCTTAGGAAAAAATAAATCAGAGTTGTAAAATTAAAATAAAAATCCATTTACTTTCGATTTGAATGCAAATGAATACAGACTAATTTTTTTTTCTCCGTAAAGACGAGCGATTTTAGCGAGACGCCACCGAATTGAAAAACATTGTTATTGCAATTTTAATTTAACAGTTCCCCTAATCGATATATAGATACAATAGATGTTCTCAAATAAAATAAAACATATTTAAGTTTCTTTTATACCAGTGCATAATCTTTAAAATCATATAATGTTAAAGCTTTGAAATTTCCTTATGAAACATACCGGTAGATAGTACGTTTACGCAATTTCTGTTCAAATTTTATCCATGTAAATTTACTTGTAATAATGATGAGACGATACTTTTAGTTTTTCAGTTTTATGTTTTTTCAGTATCAGTGTATCCGTTATAGCATATATTTGGAGTTTAGATTACTGATTAAATGACTATTTCGTAATTATTCTTTTTCGTTTATAATGTTTGCGATATTCTCCGAGAAACTTATGAAATAAATGCAACACAATTTAAAATGACGGATAGTCGATTCGGAAAGCATTCTAATAGTAAGCAGCAGTACAACGATGTTTATTGATCTAAATGTCTTGAAATGGACAATTTGTCCCTTGATTTTATATACTACTTTTATCAAACAGGAATGACAACTTTTATCATGCAGAGAAATTGACTACTGTATATTTAAGTCACAGCGTTCATATAATTTGGTTGACTGACTGTCTCCGTGTTTAGTGGTTAGTTTTTTTCAATAAAGATTTAGTAAAATATATATCTTTGCTAGAGACAAGTTGTGTTTTGTTCAACACGTGCTTTTGTAAACAAATACCTTAATTGAAACGCCAAATATATAACCAGTTAATGTAACACATGTAGGCTTACTAAGTAGTATTATCCCATAGTGTACGCAAGTGATACTCCTTAATATATTCTCAAGACAAGTAACTTAATTCATATCGTTAATAACATGTATCTAGTGACAGTTGTCTGAAAAGAATTCGTCTACCTAATATCCCAAGGCCATTATCCTAAGACTTTTCTAGGATTGACACTCCTATTTCTGGGATTGACACTCCTATTTCTGGGATTGACACTCCTATTTCTGGGATTACCACTCCTATTTCTGGGATTGACATTCCTATTTCTAGGATTGACACTCCTATTTCTGGGATTGACACTCCTATTTCTGGGATTACCACTCCTATTTCCGGGATTGACATTCCTATTTCTGGGATTGACACTCCTATTTCTAGGTTTGACACTCCTATTTCTGGGATTGACACTCCTATTTCTAGGATTGACACTCCTATGTCTAGGATTGACACTCCTATTTCTGAGATTGACACTCCTATGTCTAGGATCGATACTCTTATTTCTGAGATTGACACTCCTATTTCTGGGATTGACACTCCTATTTCTGGGATTGACACTCCTATGTCTGGGATTGACACTCCTATTTCTAGGATTGACACTCCTATTTCTAGGATTGACACTCCTATTTCTGGGATTGACACTCCTATCTCGAATGCCTACTTTTACAATAACAACAAAAAAGTACAATTTGCGATTGTAAAGTGGCTATCGCGTCTGTTTGTATGAAATGATACCTGACCTACTGGTTAATGAACAAAAGCGTGAAGCCATTCCATGGTTAATAACATGTTTTGATAATAGTATTGTTTATGTCGAAGTCGTTTCAAAACGAGTGATACAATCAGATTAATGATAAAGTTAGTAAATAAGGAAGATGTCAAATAAAGTGATTATATTTAAAGGGACATACCCTATAACTGATGTCAAACTTAATAACCTCCAAAACATAATAATAGAATAGTTTGATGTGTTACAACATAACCTGAAAGTTTCAGCTATCTATTTCTAGTCATTACCGATAAAATCAGCGGTTTAAAATTTACTGCAGTATCGTAAACCATTCAATAATCTTGTTGTTTTTGTTGTTGTTGTACTGCGATTTATTACAGAAAGGATCTATATTGATTGATTGTGGTAAAAAGAGGCATTTTCCCCCATAGGTTCGTCTTTAAAATTGTATTTATTTATCATTTTACGTTTATTGAACACATAAACTATGTTTCGAGAATATAATCTGCTAGATGTAGGGAGTACCACTTTAAACAAATGAACACACAGATCTTACACAACTTTCGTAATAGTTTAAAGTGACATTATGCTCATCTTACTGCACATAGTGTATTTTGGTGACAGTTTTATAATTATAGCAATTTTCGGTTGCTGTGCATTCAAATGTGTAAAACTTATGATAATGCCGCATTAGTATTTGAAGTTGGTGCTTTAGAAATGAAAAAATTGGACAGATAAAATAATTCCTAATAGTTCCTTCCTTCACAGTGATCTCCCTTTGTTGTTGTAATTGTTAGTACAATAGAGTTCGCATGCATTTTTCTTCTTAAATTGACTCTCCCAGTCAAAATAGGAAAATCAATATTTGGAAAGTTATTATTTCGTACTGGTAGCAGGAAAAGTTTGGTGAATTGTGTTAAAAGCTATCATTTCCTCTACCCTTTTTACACACACCTATTTCAGTTGGATTTTTTCTTGAAAAAAATGTGCATAATGTCACTTTAACTTTGCACCAACTTTTTATTCTTCAAAGGAAAAACTCACTGTATACAGACGTAGAAAGATTGACCCCCGAAATTAATAATATATTTATGTTCATGCTCTACACGATATTACGATGTGGGGTATACTTTAACATATTGCTAAAATTAAGTCTGATCCAAATTTAGAAAAGGCACAAATCAGCTGACGGTACGAACGATATAAGGTGTAGTATATGTTTACTCTTAATGATATCAAAAATGCAGTTTTGTGTTCTTTATTACAGGATCCGAAGTGCAAGTTCGTTCGGAATATTTGTAGAAACAGAGGATGCTATTGTTTGTTTCAGCAAAACTAAAAAAAAGTTATACAGATTAGCACTAAAATAAAGTGATACGGATTAGCACTAATATAAAGTTATACGGATTAGCACTAAAATAAAGTTTTACGGATTAGCACTAAAATAAAGTGATACGGATTAGCACTTAAATGAAATTATACAGATTAGCACTAAAATAAAGCTATACGTATTAGCACTAAAACTGATCAACAGTACAAGACTCTTACTTCAGTACTTTATAAATGTTTGTCTTCAGCGAATCAATATCTTGGTATTTTCGATATTGAAATGATACAAAGCGGATAATAAGAAAAGAGTCTAAAGTGTGTGTTATGACCAAATGTATACAATAATACATGTACTTACGAAGTTCCACTTGTTATAATTTATTTCTTCTTTCTTCAATTACGCCTCAATGTACATGTTTTGTATACGTAAAGAGCACTGATTATATATAGTTTTTTTCATTAATAGAAATTATGTTTGCATGAATGATTGAATAAAAGATATTTATATACGAACTATAAAGCAAAACATCTTTCCAGTCCTGTCTATAATTTCAGAACCACTGTAAATAAACGCATCTAGAATATTGAATTATAAATAACATTTAGGTATCTCGGCTAATTAATAGTTTTACCCATAATTGAATTTTCAAACGTCTGTGGAACATCTTCCCTGCCACTTGTTCTGATAAAAGATTTTAAAAAGCTGAAAAAGTAACACGAGTAGGATTTGATAAATAATATACACTTTATACAATCATAAAATTATATTACGGCATATGGCCACAAATAAAGTGATAGCCAGACAGAAAACTGTGTGCATTATTTATATTCCACTTTGTTGATTGAGTTTGATACTGTAAACAGTTAGGCATCAAAACGATCCATTTCGTGAAGTTAGATCAACATCGACATACGACATATAAAATTTGAATGTCTTGCCAGCTCCATATACGACATTTCGACATTCAGAATTTAGATGTCGTGCCAGCTTGACATACGACACTCGACCATTCAAAATTTGAAAGTCGTGCCAGCTCGACATACGACATTCGGAATTTAAATGTTGTGCCAGCTCGACATTCGACATTCAAAACTTACAAAAATGCTAAAGTTTGAATGTCATGCTAGCGACATTTTGAATGTCGTATGTTGCACTAGCACAATATTTAAACTTAAGCATTTTTGTAGGTTTTTAATGTCGAATGTCGTTTGTTGATCTATCTCCTCGTATATAAAACAATCATAACTTTATATATCTAATTTATAAGAAATACATTTATATAGACAATTTTAGTGTCGCATGTCTTTTTTCTCGGACTTCTTTTCGAATTATTTGTTGGACGTAAGAATATTGTTATACATTTTGTATCACCCAAAACGACTTTACAGCACTAGGTTATAATTTAACTCCACACATTTACATTCAGACAAAGAAATAAAACTATGAATAAAATGAGTGATTTAATATTAACCAGACATTCTCTCATTCAAGAAGTCTCAGTTATATAATACAATGTGTCCTTCTGTTTCCATTACATTATCACACATAAGTCAGCACCTGGAAATATTTCTCTGCCTATCCTAAAACAACACATTTTTAATCACATCTTGCGTACAAACAGATACATACGCTTGTAAATTAAGCCATTTTGTCCAGATGGTAATGGTAACTATGCTTGAAATAACCGGTATCATGTAGCCTCGCACGTCTCATTATGTAGTGATTAAAATCGTACCTCAAAAAGCATACCTTAATCGTTAACTGACTGGCTGTGCAAGTAGCAAGAATGAATTGGCCGCTCAAACCAGATGATTGATATCACATATCAAATATGTACAGTCCGTGATTTATCAGATAGTTGATTGCACGTGCTTTAACACTTAACAATAAGTGTCCTTGTAGTTATTGGTTGAAAAGTCAATATTTAGATACTGACTTGTGTTGTTGTTAGCCTGAAGCTGATCGTCTCAATAACGATCGCCCAATAACGCTGAGGGAGACAGTAGCTGTAACTCTCG
Organism: Saxidomus gigantea; assembly: GCA_032359765.1. Lineage (NCBI taxonomy): Eukaryota > Metazoa > Mollusca > Bivalvia > Venerida > Veneridae > Saxidomus > Saxidomus gigantea. Next base: position 22,963 of record JAUMHA010191047.1, read on the forward strand.
AGTAACTCCGAAACGGATTATATAACTCAGTACATCTTAACTGGATTAATTGATTGACAATGTACGTGTTAAGCGTGTTCTTTTTTGTAACTTTGGTTAAATATTTTACTAGATGTGCAGATTACGGGAGGGGGGAATAAACGTTATTCTAGATGCACACATATAATTATTATCGTTGACTATATTTATTATTCGAAATGTATGTTTTATACGTAACAATCTAATCACTTTGGCTTGATTGTCGGTTGGCCTTACACGTGTCAAGTTTAAAAGCCTGCACTTCGGTATTCTGTAGCTTTGTTGCGTTGGTCATATTACTTGTTGAAGTGTTGTACATGGAATCCGCTCGAGATATTGCAGCGTATAGCTTTCTTTCGTAGCATCCAAATAACGCACGAAAACCTGCAATGACAAACCTGTAAGCCATGAAATATTTTAACAATTACAATGTATCAATAAATGCTGAGCTCTAAAGTGGTATAATTTCAGGAACTATATCTTAATGTTGAAACATGTATATACAATATGTATTCAAAGAATATTTTATATGTATGGTAGCCAACACAACTATTTATTCAGAATGTTCTTAATAAATGTTACAAACATTATTCTATGGTACATTAAAATGCATACCTTTTCTAAAATTTTCGTTAAACCCTGCGTATATAAGCGGGTTAAGGGCGCTGTTTGCAAAGGCAATCGTGTATGCTGTAAACTCAAGAATACCGTACCATGCAGGCAACTGAAATTAGAATTCCGCTGTTAGGAATCATTGTGGAGACAACTATTAAACTTAAAATGATCTATCAATTATACCTAACATTGAGATTTCTTTGAATTGTAGCAGTACTGTTTTAATCAAAATGCTAATTGTGTATTTTGTTGGTAGCTTTTCCAAACGAATTAATCACGTTTAATTCCAGAGTACTATGTTTGAAACAGAAAAACCCAATTTGTTAATAAATGTTCATTTAGATTATGCATTTGTCACTTTTAGTACTTTCATTACACACATGACATACTGTGATATAAAAACGTTTTTTTCTTTCCATTCATCCTATACATTAGATTACTGGCGCCGATAGCTTTAATTTACAGGCTACTTAAAGGGACACACCCAATAACTGATGTCGAAGTAAATAACCTCAAAATATAAATAATAGATACTTTGGAAGTATTATAACTTAACCTAAAAGTTTCAGCTATATATTCCCGGTCATTATCGATAAAATCAACGGTTTAAAGTATACTGCAGTATCGTAAACCAATTAATAATTTATGTAGAGTTGTTGTTGTACAATAAAAGGGTGGATGCGACTTATTACAGAAAGCCTCTGTATTTATTAATTGTGGTTTAATGAAGCATCTTACGCCATAGGTTCCTCTTTCAAATTGTATTTCTTTATCATTTTACATTCATTGAACGCATAATCTATGTTTCGAGAATATAACCTGCTGGATGTAGGGAGGGCCTCTTTAATACTGGCTAATGCCACATGTTTTTGAATATAAAAACAGTACCAGAACACTCCAGATAAAATTCAACAAAAAGCAATTCCAAAGTACTGCCTCGTGACGAAAGTCAGATGTTTTTTTCTTCTTCTCTTACAAATAGTGCTGACAAAACTTATACAGGTCGTTGCAGATTGCTTTTGTTACAGATTGAGTTGATGTAAGTGGTGACAGATGTCAATTCTATCGTTCTAGAGGATTAATTATTTTACAACTTAACCCTACAGTATTAAATGTAACACCAATCGTTGTAACAACCCATAAGACCACACATAAAAAGAGGACTAATATTTCAGCAGTCAAATGAAATACAGTTCCTACTAATTAATGTACATGGTTCAGCTGTATAGCTGTAGGAACAGAGGGAATTTAATTTAAAGTTAACGAAATACATCTCAGACGTTAGATGCCTTCCTTAAACACAAAGTACATTGGTATATAAGAGGAAACTTTTTAGGCTTAACGTCACATAAACATTTACAAATGACAAAACCCATGTTAATTTCGTTGAAAACTTGTTCAAAATCAACAAACACCGAACTAATCGTTTTATCATGTTTCATTGTTAGAATAGATTGTACATTGATAATCAGTTGACTGATGTTCAAAGATAGATGACTGATGTCGAGCCGCCGTAGCGTGGTGATAGCGCGTTCGTCTAAGGATCGAAGGGCTCTTGGTTTGACACATACTAGGACTATTGTGATATTGTCCTTAGACATTATTAACATATTACTTCTCTCCCTGTCTTTGAGGTTGATCTTTCTCAATTAAGTACGGAGAGCAATTAATATTAATTGCAAAAATTGTCTTCCTTTCAAGAATAAAGAAGTTATATTAAACAAGAGCTGTTCCTCGTAAGTGACGAATGCCAACGAAATATATATCTCACAGTCTGTGTCCTCTCCATGTGCTCAACAATTGTGCCATGTAATTTTAAAATCTTTCCATTTATGACAAAGTTACCATGCATACAGTACTTCATTACTTTTTAATTGTATATGTGACCTTGACCTTAGATGAAGTGTCATAGGTGATGCAGGCGACACGTGGTCTTGATGTGCTAAACATCTGTGCCGATTTATTTAAAAATCCTTCACTGCAGGACAAAAATACAGCCCGGACACGAATGTGTGCATATAAAACATGACTCCATTACCTTTAAACCCGAAATGTGACCTTGACCTAGAAGGTAGCTACGTGTGATTTGCAACCGACGCGTCGTCTTGATTTACTAAACAATTGTGTCAAGTGATTTCAAAATCCTTCAATGCGTGACAAAGTTACAGTCCGGACACGAAAACAGTGCAAGAACAGACGCACGTACGGATAGACAGACATACAGACGGACGGGTGCATAAAAAAGAAAGATGAAAATCAGAAACTTAATTATATACTACTTCTTTACATTTTTTATCAGAGCTTATCAGAATATAAGTTTAATCTCTGTCGTCAAATTTACTGTTGAAACTGTGCCTTAGAAGATATTTGCATTAAATATCCATTGTTTATATATATTTTTTTTTCAACTGACATAAATAACCTGCTTAAAATTGCCACGATATTTGTTGTGTCAGTAGACTGTGCTACCATTATTACTTCTTCTACTATATTAACTACCTGTTCCGACCGGTTCGTTCGAAATTCTGAGTATAATACACAAATCTGAAGCGGCATCCAACACACACCAAAAGTCGCAAGAATTATAACAAGCATCTTCACTACCTGGAAAATAAACAAGATGTAGATTTAGTAAATGTGTCAAAAACATAAATTTGTCAAAACATAATGACATTACTTATTATATAGTTTTAATCGGATACAATAAAACCAATCTTTAAACTGCCATCATTAAGGCATGCACAGTAATTACATGTAATAAGCGTACATGTATTTGCTAGTTTTTCAAAGAACTAAAATTCGCAATTTTCTGGTTTCTAATTGATAATTTGTAATACATTTTTAAACATTAATCAATGATACCATTTTAACTTTACATATATGCCTTATTAAAATAAATATGTTGTAAAGGCGAATACTATATATACATGTAGTAGCCGCTAAATATTTTATAACGCTATCATAAATTAAAATAGTTCTACTGTTAGTTGGTGTCAAAAATAGAGGCATACGTTTAGATAAATGGGACCAAATAAAGTGATAAATCACATAACTTTGTGTCGTTAAGTACAAATAAAATGTTTTGATTAATGATGCTTCACATAAGGATCAATGAAATGTTTTGACGCTGAATTTAAGTTGCAAATTAATATGTTCAATTACGCTATGATAATTTCAACTAATGAGATCAATGAGTAGTGATAAGTAACGATTTTTACGTCAAAATCATTTACAACATTATCTCCATTTTCATCTTGATCAGTCAAATGAAATAACCGCAGCGGCTGAGGTTACAAAGCAGACACATTCTTCTTCTTGCTGGATTTCATTCAATGAGCCGATATCTCTAAATTACTGCTGCGCCACGGACACCGGTTTTCCTTTTACAATTGCCTATATTAGATCCATTAGGTTGCTATACGATCTTCAGTTCCTGTCACGTCGGCCAATTTACCGGTTTTTAACTAAGCCAGTTTTGTAATAGTGTGGTTTGTGAAGAGAAAGGGATGTGAAACAAAATCCATTTAGTTCATTTACAGGAAGTCTTAAAACACCGTGTCCTGTGTAAGCTGTCTGTAATGCCACTTATCTCTGAGTTGCGACTTGTATATGTAACAATTACAGTTATATTAGCCTGAAGGCTTGACCGGTCTTTATTCTTGGTAACGGTTAATGTCTGTCTTTGACATTCTACAAATGTGGGCGGTGCTTTTAGGAAGCAATGAAGTAAAAAACCACCAACTTTTCCCGTTCCCAGTTATTTAATAGTACATATATTTTAGCAGAAAGTACATGTCAGTGTTTAAAATTTAAGCAAAAGGATCAAATACAACAGTTTTGCTACTTTTCCTGATACCCCATTATTTGGCAATGATCTTTAACTTTACAGGTTGTATTTATTTTTATTGTAAGAATTGTAAAATAATATACTTATTTAATCACCGTTATGCTATCGACTCAATAAATATTGAATGGTTAAAATATCTTTAATTGGAATAATAAGTACCTTTTACTGACCATTTCACTGATGATAGAGAAAAATGATTACATAGGATTTTGGTGGCGCGGTGGTCGAGTGGTTAACGCTCTGGACTACTAATCCTGAAGTTCCCGGTTCGAATCCCGGTCGGGGCACTGGACATTTCAGAAACCGTGCTATACACCTGGCACATAAAAAACCAAGAGGATAGTCATAAAAAAGCTGAATTCATGTATCCGGAGTCCCTTGTATCTATTTGTCTTTCTTCGACATGCGTCTGTCAGGGGTCTTGACAAGTTCACCCTAGGAGATATCCCAGGAAGAAAATATTTAAAAATGGAACTCGACACAAATGTCAATCACTTATAAGTTACTCTCACCTTTCTTTTTACTTTCCGTTGCAGTTTGATTTCCTTTGCTGATACACGTTCACCAGGAGAACGTGCAAACCATACAGTGATAATGATGAGACTGTATATAGCGGCCATGAATATCATTGGCAGAAAATATAACGCCACTGTTAACACTGTATAATATGCTCTTCTACTTGGAAACGAATATTCCTTTGTTCCAGTTTCTTGATTTTCAGTTATTTTTAATGGCCATTCATCATCACACCATATTTCCACGTGGTTTTTCCACGTGACTGATTCCAACTTCCTGACAACGAGAAGCGGTGTTGCAACGGCGATAGCACATACCCAAATAAGCACAATGGAATGACTTGCCTTTCGTTCTATAATGTGTGCCTTCATAGCAAAAACAATTCCAAAAAATCTATCACACGCAATCAGAACCAAGGAAAATACGCTGGCAACCAGTACGGAAACTGTAAATAGAAAGAAAATTAATTGTGAGTGTGTCTCATAAGTTAAACGCATTATGTCTTAGCAGCGCGAAACTGCCAATTAGCTAAGAACAACGCGTGAGAACCTTATTTTCTTCTCCGAAATGGGTTAGTCTAAACTTATATACAGGAGAAGGAAATTAAGTGGCCGTCAGTAGAGAGGGAGAAAATCACCTCTGACAAGACGTATTCTTACTGCGAAATAACTATTACCAATTGCGTCATAAGTTTCGTAGTTTTATCAAGTTTTGTATCCTATGAAATACTCAAATCGATTTAAACAGATGATATTTAAAATGTTTAATCATAGTTCCCATGTAACACATGACCATTAATTGATTTGGCCTTTATTGTTCTGAGCAGGCAGGTACTTCGTCAAATGTGTATTAACGTTATATTTTTGTATTTCTGTTCCATTTTGTTCATCCAGAATTAAAAAAACAAAACGAAATTGTAGCGGTTTTCCACCTTTGCAAAGATATTGGAATAACATGATATAAGATATAAATAATAAAGTGGCATGTTTATTTCTGCCGGTTTGACTTGTGCAAACTGAAAAAAATTATCGAATACTTTTTGTTTCTTGTTTGCATGAGAATATTTCGATTTCAAATTTCATTGAACTGTTGCATTATCTTCTAGCATTCGAAAATAATTGAAGCAAACTTGTTTGTCGTTATGTTAACATTTATTCGCAATTTCTTTTAAAGGGGTATACACTTTAAACAAATTAAAACGTGGGAATTTCCTAAGTAAAGCTACTTAAAATGTAGGTATTGTATACATTAAAGTATACATAGTCATATCATGAAGTGTATTTGCGAAGAATAGTCTGAACAGAAAACAGGTTGTTTATTTCATATTATTCAAAGTGAAGTTATTTTCTATTCATGCCAGATGACAGACATTCTGTTTGCCTAGACATTACTTTGCTTTTATTAGAAAGCAAATATTTATATTACAGGTGATCTGATCGACAATGTCTGGGAAAAAGATTACTAAACACAAATATTTGTGTAAGGCAGAGACACAGCTGCATATCTGCTTACATGGCCAACTCATATGACCACGACGGATATCACAAAAATCAAGGGTGACTCTTAAAGAATGAGCCGACTGATTCAAAGGTCAGATGCCAGTTATTTGTGAAAAACTTTCTGCAATAAAAGAAACGCAAGATGTGTCTTCACGTATGATTTATTCATCGAAACATAATACCAGCTGCTCTTACATTTTATTTGACGCACTACATAAGTTGACACCATAAACATCAAATTATTATCATGAAAAAGCAATACATAAAATGATATAACAAAAATATTCGAATCCAATTAGTTTTGCGCAAGTATTACCAAAATTTGCATATTATTGAGCATGTTCCGTAAGTTGTATCGCTTGTTTATATCTTGTGGTTTTGGAAACGCATGTAAAAATTCTCAAAATGCATATAAAAATGTGTGTTAAAACTTTGTGGTTTTAATTTTTAATTTTTGTATCAGCTTAACATTCTCAATTTTCAAAAATAGCAAACTAAAAATACACTTATTAAAATAAGTGACCTTAAAATATTTTCCGGAGCATCTGCTCCTAGACACAAAGAGCCCATTAAAATCCTTTCAATGTGATAACTACTAGTGATTTTTTTTATCCCCCCGCCGAAGGCGAAGGGGATATTGGTAATGCTCTCCGTCCCAATTTTGTCCGGAGCATAACTCAAAAAGTACTTGAGGGATTTTCTTCAAACTTCATACACTGACAGAGCACATTGGGAGGAAGTGCATTGTGCAAGAACAATAACTCTACATTGCCTACTTTTAGAGTTATTCCCCTTTATCAGATTTACTTTAAAAGTTTTGTC
>JAUMHA010191048.1:0-10731 GCA_032359765.1 Saxidomus gigantea
AGCTTATATAACAGTAATTTGATTGTGTATTATGTCAAAAGACCACCAGACTACATTTTAGTGATATCATCATGTTTCACTGGTGGCCATTTTGTTCCGGGGCAAGTTACCTTAAAATGTGAAATAAGTTTTGCCAGACTCTATCAAGTTATCTCCCTTTAATACTTTCTAAAAGTAAGTTGGTCTTTTCATTTTGAGTACTCAGCTTTTATTGCTGTTTTGTTCATTCCATAAATTTAAATTACCCAAAAAAATTTGCAACTATGGTAATGAGATTAAGTAGTATGTTTGGCTGCATGTCTTGTTAACACCTACCGTAAGTAAATGAATCTTAAATTTGAATGTCCTAACATTTGAATTTACAGAGAAATTAAAAAATCAACAACTTGTATCTGTATGAAAAACAATGATAAAGTAAATGGATTCCAACTGTTCATACCAAGATACACATCAAATTTTGGTCTACCTTGGCTTTTGTTTGACATGAAATATAATTTGTTAATTACTTATGTCTCCAAAACAATATTGTAACTCCTTCAAGCAATCTGATTGGTTCAGATAGACTTACTAATGATATTAATGGAAATAGAATGCTACATAACAAGAGCTGTTGGTAAAACATGTATGCCCCCTTTGATGCAATCAGTAATGTGGAAAAAGAAATACATGTGGCCTAAAAAAAATTCATGTTACCAAAACAAACAAAAAAGTCCCGGTGGCCTTGACCTTTGACCTAATGACCTCAAAATCAAGAGAGGTTATCTGCTGGTCATGACCAACCTCCACACCAAGTTTCAAGATGCTAGGCCTACGCCTTCTTGAGTTATCGTCCAGAAACCTTTTTACTATTTCCAGTCACTGTGACCTTAACCTTTGACCTACTGACCTCAAAATCACAGGGGTCATCTACTGGTAATGACCAACCTGCACACCAAGTATGAGGATTCTTTTGAAGAAGGCCAAAGCATTCTTAAGTTTTTGTCCTGAAACCATTCTTGACCGACCGACTGGCCAACGGACATGTGCAAAGCAATATACCCCTGCTTCAACAGGGCATAAAAACATTAACAGTCACAAGTTCTGGTATTTCACATATGTAAGGATAAAAATAGATGCAAATATAGTACTTGTTCTATGAAGGAATCCTGGTACACTTTTATGTAATTTATACAAAACTTTGTAAAACTGTTCTTCAATTACCATGATTACAGTACAATAACAATTTTTTCTTTAAAGTCCCAGGAGCACTTTGAATTTACTGATACATGTATAGTAAAATTAATTTACTGATATGATAGTGATAGAATCATGTTTAGCAATCTATTCACTCTTAAACAATGTTGACATAAAATTATGCCTGTCTTTCAGGTTCAAGTCAATTCTTCATGAAAAATAGTTGCCAGAAAAACTTTCTTAATTTTTGCAATATCTTTGAAAAAATACTGTGCTATATATCTAACATGTACCTATCAATTTTAAAAGCAAAGTTAGAAATGTTTTTGGTACAAGTAAAGGACATTTCTGCTGGTAAGTCATCTTTCTTTGTAAAATAACAACTACTTGTTCTCATGCTCCTGGGACTTTAACTTAATCTGATGCAGAGAGTCTGACAGTTAGAAAAGGAAAGTGTACTATCAGACATGTAACTGGTCCATGCTTCATACAAATATATAATGTAGCCTTTTTCATATGGCATTAGTACAATCTATATTATATCCATACCATACCAGCTTACCCAGCCAGTTTTATAGTTGATCCATGCCAAAGAGGCTTTTACACTTGATCCATGAATTCTTTACAGTGGATTAATGTCAAGCAGGCATTTACAGGTGGATCTGATTACAGTGGATCCATACCAGTCAGGCTGTACAAAAGATCCAACACACTTTACAATTGATCCATTTACAGTGGATCCATGCCAAACAGGTTTTCCATATGTTCCATGATGAACAGGATTTACTGTTGAATCATGCAAAAAAGCCTCTACAGTGGATTCATGCCGCCAAACAGGCTTTAAGGTGGATCCATGCCAAACAGGCTTTAAGGTGAATCCATGCAAAACAGGCTTTATATTGGATCTGTGTTAAACAGACTTTACAGTTGATCTATTCCAAACAGGCAATACAGAAACTGTTGATCCATTCCAAACAGGCTTTACAGTAACTGTTGATCCATGCCAAACAGGCTTTACAGTGGATCCATGCCAAACAGGCTTTACAGTGGATCCATGCCAAACAGGCTTTACAGTGGATCCATGCCAAACAGGCTTTACAGGGGATCCATGCCAAACAGGCTTTACAGGGGATCCATGCTAAACAAGCTATGAGTAATATTCTGACATACTGATGCGTCTCTTGATGATTTTTCTTTAACTGGCTCTTCACTGACTGCAACAACAGGTAACAACAAAGTGTCAACACCCTGACACAGCCTCCTACTGATCAGACCGACCTCATTTTTCATTGTAAATCCACTGTGAGTAATACTTCTCATTGCTTTTTTTCGTTTCTTTGTTGCAGATTTGCTCTTATCCAATGTGTTCCCTTGCTCCTCACCCACATCCTTGTAAAGACATGTTTTATATCTCCTAATTATATTAATATGACCTTTTGCTCATTTATAATGAACGTTTTACTTTGCATGAAGACAAACTTAAACCACAGACAGTACTAAATTGACAAATATAGACTTGCTGCACTGTAAAGTATTGTAAATTTAGTATTTCAGGCATGGGGAATATTTCTTAACTTGATATTAGAGACAGACTCAGTTGTTCAAAAATTTTCATTTTCGCAAAAGAAGAATTCCTTAATCATAGAAATCATACATTGTGAAATCTGACCCTTATACAAAATATTTTAATAAGGGAAGTGATGTTTTAAGAGAAATTTCAATAAAGGGCAATAATTCTGGTGATCATTAATTGCAAGTATAGTCCTGCCTAGAAATCAACATTGTTCAAGTTAACATTTGTTTTCAAATTTTATTAACAGTGAATAACAACAACAACAACAATAACAACAATATATCACTACTCTATTCCTCAGAATTATTCCAGAGGCTAGGATCAGCGTCAAAATCTGACATGAAGCCAAGACTTTGAATGCAAGGCTTGTTAGTATTTTCAATCAAAACTGCAGCTTTGTTAAAGTTAATTTTCATAGGAAAAGCTGAATATTTATGCCACAGATAACAAAATCAAATGCAAGGAAAACATCCAGTATAATACTACAATGTACACTTACTAATATGCCAATCTACCAACTTTGAATACTATAAAACTATACTGTGATATATTAACAAATATATCACTCAAAAGTAGAACCTATTTCCTAAGTAAACCATTGAAGAAACTCAATTCTTCAAAAACTGGGAAAGTAATTTGACACAAACTTTTTGCAGCTGATCAACTGACTAACCGTGTGACCAATAACAATTGTTTGCAGATAAAAAATATGCAGTTAGCAAGGGTGTCTGTCTCATCCATACCTCCCCACAGGTTTCTGAAACAGCAAGCTGTTTAACTTACCGGATATGTAGAACCAGTATCACTCTATAAGAAAACAGCGCTCTGTGGTTACATAGACATTTCATTAATACTAAGATTTAGACGAGCAATTTTGTCTATAAAGACCCTTCTATTTATATTTGACAACAAAAGCTGGTAATGACTCTCACAGTTTGCCCTACTTTCCCATCCAATCAAATGCTCCCATTTCATTCAAATGAAGCAATTTTTCTTTTCCATACAGACTCAATAATTGCCATATGAAAATAATTATTTCAATGATTTTTCTAACAAGTAGGACAGTGACATCAAAAAGCTCTGCCCTAGATCTCTGTATACTGCCTATGGGCTGGACAAACTGTAAGCAGGTTATACGTCCATATTACATGCATAAACAAACTTAATTCTGCGGTTCGCTGATGCACCAATGCAATAACTATTACACTGCAATCTCGTTATAACGCAGTAGTCGGGTCCAAAAGGTCAGACCCGGGTTATAAGTGAGATTTTCTTTATAGCACGGTACGATCATCGGCCATTGTTTTCTTGCATAACGCGTATATAACGCGTATACATCACCAACTAAATTAAAGCATATTGATGTTTGGCACGCATTATGTTTTTGATGTAATCGAGTGGTTAAATTGTAGAAAATAATGATGTTATGGAAAAAAAATAATTAATTGATCATGAAATTAAATATATAAAAAAGGTTTCTTACGTGCATATTTGCTATTGAAAACGAAAGTACATCCATTTTCCGAAAATGTTACAGCTAAAGTGAAAGTACAATTTTTTAATATACCGAAACTGTTTGTGCTGACAGCAAAAATGACCATATTTTTTAATAGAACTAAAGCTTGTTTGTTTGTTAATTAAATATCACTCACCTGACATGCACAAACAATAACAGTTTTGTAATTGATTTATTAAAGTTCAGGTAAGCCCACAACCAAAGATGTGCAGACAAATTTTAAATCGCACAATTTACAAGTTATTGTCAAACAAACAAAGAGGTCAGCTTGTGAATAACGGAGCCCTGAAAAAACAGCCGTAATTGTTTTAACACTTCTGTGTTAGTAGACGCTTGATAGTGCTTACCCGACAATGATCAATTAACAACCTGCCATGTTGCTTATCTATGTTTTCAAACATTTGTTTTGTATAGGGACAATGCTATTCTGACAGAAATTATTTTGGTCAATCCCAAAATTTTTGGGAGACAAGACCCAACCGCGTTATACCTGGATTTGCGTTATAACGGATCACGTTATAATGGGATTGCAGTGTAATTGCTTATTCCTGTAATATTGACTTAAACCTGTACATATTAACTGATCTATAAATAGCATTGCATAATTTAAAGCTCTTATCCTGAATCTCTCTTCCTTCATTTTCCTTTTTTTTAAACCAGGTAAATTCAACTGAGAAAAACTAAAAGGCATGCAAACTATGTTGATAAGTACAGTCCCCTGTATAAGTGGGTACAGCCCTCTATATAGATTGACAAGTTTGCTCCATCCTACCTTTGTAGAAAAAGTATCTCTTAGGTGAAGTATTGTTTCCATGACAACATCAAATATTGTCTGTATGATATGCTGTATGTCCTCCTTTATGCTGACTGTCTGAAATATAAAATACGAGTTACCATAGTTACTGCTGGTCTAGGTACTGTTTACATAATATATACAATGCCATACAGTAGGGTTAAGCACATTACTGCTGGTGTGTATTTATCTCACACAAGTATCATGGTAGCAGAACTTGTACGGGCATACATGTAAACAAAGAGCAAAAAGTGGGACTTTCTTTCGGTATCCATCTTTAAATATATTTCAAAGAAAACTGACTTGCCTGGCAACAAAATACCCATACTGGTTGGGATGCCATTAATGCTTTTAATCATTTCTTGCACATGGCACGACAAGTTCCACTACAATGAGTATAAATTGAATAAAAAGAGGATTATATAACCCAAATCTGTGACCCAATCAAGATTATACAGTTGCACTGTGCAGTTAAACCATAGTAAAAATCCAGCAGAAGGCTATCACTGAACATGATTAAATACTCCCCACCCCCCACAAATATGCCTTGTCACAAGAAATGGTTTCTCTCATTACCCTAAACTTAATAACTTTATGATTAACATTTGTGAAATGCTCATTTGAAACAAAAGTGTGCGGTTCAAGAGTTACAAAGTGAACATAAACCTAAGTCACATGACCTTTGATCCCTTTGTGGGACCTTGACAATGAACCAAGATAGCTGAGATACACACTATGCAAACCATTCAGATAATATATACATTATGTTGTATGTATGTAAGATATCTATTTATCTGAGCATTACAGAAAATACTAAGCCATAAGACAACATTGTCTTTAAGTCAACAGTTATGTTTCAGATAAAGCCAGTATTTCATTTTAATCCATAATTTATTTTATTATGTAAGTCCAGGTCAGATTTTCTGCAATATTTGTATTTTGTTTCAAAGTGATTTCTTCTGAACCAAAAATCAAAATATGAACAATACCAGCATTGTACATATTTTCTGAAAGGGTTTGGCCCCAAAACCATAAAGTTGACAGACTTTGTTTCTGAGCAAATATTTGGCAGAATTTATTTGGCCTCATGTCAATTTTTTCATGTAATGATTTAGCCAAAAACATAAATTTGGCCAGTTCTGGTTGACGTCCAAGTAATTTCAATTCAAACATCATGTGTTATAAAACAACCTTGGTAAAGAATTTTGTAAGACTCAGATAAACAGTGGAGATGAATTTAAAAGGCAACATTAATTTGGTTAACTTATGGCCGAGTATTTATGATATGTGTATTACTTTAATACACTATTACAACAGATTAATATGTTACAACATTAATAATCACACAATCACAAACAATCAACAACACAGGGCTCAGGAAAACCAAAAATTTGCCGGTCTGGACCGACTTTCAACTTGTCAGACCGATTCCCATTACAAAAAGTTATAAAAAAAGCAGTCCAAAGATTTTCTTTAAATTTCATAAAACCGACTGAATGTCAAAATGTAAGTCATATTGACCACAAATTGTCTGTGTATTCGCACCTCCCAAGTATCCCAAATTAACGTATCAAGATAAATGCCCAAGGCGGGCATTTGTTAATCGGTCCACATGATCAATAATTGTAATTGATCCAGATGCGAGGCAGGTGAAAGGAATGAATTGATGCCAGTTACTCCAAACAATCATAATTCAGAATAACAATTGAAACAATAGATTATGATATTTGAGTAAACTGTTACATTTATTTTTGTCATCAAGTGTCATTATGGTCATGACTAACGAATGTTTTTTGAGCAGCGATAAAAATGCTCAAACAAAAAACGATGAAAAAAATATTGAGTTGAGCAGAAACGAAACCTTTATTTGAATTATAATCCTTGGGGGGAAAGTTTATTAACTTTATGAACAACATATGGGTACTGAAATAGGCAGGGCTAGGGGACCCATGACACTGCGGAGGGAGGGGTCCAAAAATCGGCAGTAATTAATTGGGTGTATTGGCAGTGATCAGCCATGCTGAAAAGGTGATGTGCCAGGGAAACAGCAATGATTCGCATGGTGAATTGGCATTGACTGGCCGAGGGAAATCAGCAGCCTATCACGAAGGGGAGAGGGGGAAGAAACTGTGAGGGAGATCGGTGATGATTCTCAGGGTGGATTGGCAGTGATTCGCCAAGCGAAAGGTGGGAAATCGGCAGACAATCAAGAAGGGGGAGGGGGAAGAAACATGATGGCTTGTGATCATGGGTGAGGATAGAGACGTGGAATCAGCTGTGATTGGCTGACCTGGACCAATTGAGATTTCAACATTTCCTGAGCCCTGCAACAACACATAAAATAGAACATCGGGGTGAATGTGCACACTTCATAAACTTGGGTAAAAGTATCTGGGTTTATCAACACAATACTGGGTAAACCAGGCAAAACATCAAAGGTTTCAGAATAGCAAGGTATTAATTTAGAACACAAAACTAAAATTTCACAAAATGTTGGTTTTTTATTCATACTGCATATCCATGTGTGTGTACCAACTGCAGTGTTCATGTGGGTGCAGTGGTCTCTAAGTGATACTGTAGGTAAAAAGAACAATGAAACTAAGGAAATAATATGTATGTACTCTGTTTAATTCTATTTCACTGTACGTTATATACTATGCAAAATTTCTAACACGTCACTGAAAAAGTTCACTATGGGTGCACACAAACTGACGACTTTGAAATAACATAGCGAAATAACCCATGTTAAGTCTACAGAGGTTTAAACATTAAATTGAAATTCTCATATTGCATTTCTAGACTTGCGGGTACAATTTATCTTGGCTACAAATGTCTACAGTTTCTTTGCTCAGAATAAAAAGGGCAAAAGGGCAGTGGTTGAAGCTGAAGTGGGTAACTACCAGGCCAGTGTTTTTTTTCAGTCTGAGGGGAAAGGTGGCGGGCCCGTCGGGAGGGGAAGTTTTAGTCATTTTGCCTGAAAAGGGGAATTTTTTTAGAAAATGTATAAAATATTCTGTTTAAAAATGCAAGAAAGAATCAAAACTATCACGTATGTTATAACATTATTCTTTAGCTAAAAATAAAGAGAAGACATAAGAATTTAACATAACAAAATTTTATATAAAAATACTGGTATCAAGAACATAACTTAGGAGCATTGGTGTTAAAACACACATAAATAATAAGTAATACTGCTATTTTCTACTGAAAACATTGTATTAGTATCTATTTTAATCTTTGGAGCACCGTTTTCCTTGAAAAAATAACAAAAATCGGGGTCACGAAAATAGGTGACAAACGAAAAATTCGCGCTTTTCGGGTGTCTGTTTCTCAGAAAGCTATCCGATAGTTGCAAGAAATGATTCTGAAGCGTTTTAATTTCTGAAAACTTATGTTTTTATACCATGTTTTTTGGCTATCTCTTGCAATGTATTCATTTTGGAGGGGAATGGGGCCGAATTTTGGCCCAAAAAAGCCCGAAAAAAACACTGCAGGCATAAGTGATATAAAACATAAATGATAAATTTGTAACATTGTTAACATGTGCATATGCATGGGAACATAATTCAAGCAGCCTGTAACCCAAATATGGTGGTTAGGATTGAAAAAGCAAAGAAAAGCAAGAGTGTCATGATTGCCCTGTACTGCTCACCTGAACTCATAGTTAAAATGGTGAAATACCCTGATTTTTTTCATAAATCAAAAACATTATTTATAACTCTACAAATACAAGTCTTATTTGGCACCTATTCAAATCTAACTGATATCTTATCGGACTATTGGTATAAACATTCTGTCTACCATTTAAGTCTGAGATAGAAAAGTTTGTGTTTGAATGTAAACAAAATGAAATATGGCATTTTTGATGGATCAAGGGTACATAGCTCTGGTCCACTAGTCCAATCTAGCTAAATTTAGCCATGCATAATTTCCAATAAACATGCAATATCCTATGTGTAAATGATTCAAATTGGTCCTAGACTGTAAAACAAATGTTGAAATATAACATATTCTCATAACCCTAGATCTGATGATATGATTCAGTCTACCATCTATCTTGACTATACGGCCCAAGTTTGATTAAGATTACCGTACATTAGTAAATGTTGTTGTTGTTATTGTGTTCACAAGCTAAGATAATAACAGATGGACATATCACTGCCAGCTCAGTATCCTAAAAGCTAACAATGAGCTCAGGTGAGCTTAAAGTGTTATATAGCCACTACTAGCACAACAGGTTTACTTTCAATATAACATACCCCAACATCGATCAAGCGAGTGCTTTCGTAAGCCTGGATATACAAGTAACATAGAACACAGATACATTTAGTAACACAATGAAAACTTTCACTACAATGCCATTTATGTAATCTCTTATTAGTAGCGTAACATCTAACCGCTAAAACACAAACAACCACAAATGGCAAGCATTTTCAATGCTAATCTTTAGCTGAACTGTTATGTTCACTTCAAATTCTAACTCTTGGATCATTTGTTGCCAGCAGGGTAAGAGTTACGTACACACAGAAATAGCATGGCAAAACCATCTACTTCAATTTCAACATACATATAGGTCAGTTCCATAGCCAACCCTATATCTTAGTAGCACAAATGGATAAATAATAGATAAACAAATTGGTTAGTATCTAGCATATTATAAGACAAAAACATATAGAAATTTCAAACACTTTGCACATATAACATTAACTAAATAACTTTTTGTTCATATCTAAAAATTCTTTTTCCATACATATACAGATACCTTATATGATAAATAAATGAAAACAAATAAACACTAACACATCACCTTTTAGAAATACCAAATAAAGTCATTTGAGATATGAAGTATATTATTTCTCCGAACAATTATTTAAAAGTACATCAATTAGTACTACAGGGTTACCTGCCAAAAGGATTTTCATTTCTTATTTTTTGCATCTTCTATTCAACAGATACTGAACTGCTTTCGGAGCCAATTAGTATCAAAGTACTGAAATATCTATTCAGTATAATGTAATGAAGTTTGAAGACTGTGGGTGATGTAAATCTCAAGATATTGAGTGTTATTATATGACATATCAACTATAAATAAACTTTGTATTGTATTGTATTTGTAAAAGGTTTTCAAAGTTTGTGTCACTTTGACCTTGACCTTGACCCACTGACCCCAAAAACAATAGGGATAATCTACAGGTTGCAGGCAAACTTCTGAGCAAGTTTGATCAAAGTTGGCTGAAACTGTGGCCTAGAGTGTTATCAAGGAAACACTATCGGAGGTCACTGTGACCTTGACCTTTGACCCACAGACCCTAAAAACAACAGGGATCATCCGCAGGTTGCAGGCAACCTGCTCAGCAAAATTCATGAAGTCAAATGAAAATTGTGACCTATAGCGTGTTATCAAGGAAAAGTTTAGGGACATACAGACACTGAAAAATCTAGTCAGTATCAAAGCACTGAAAGAACTAGTCAGTATCAAAGCACTTAAAAGAACTAGTCAGTATCAAAATACTGAAGGAACTAGTCGGTATCAAAGTATTGAAAGAACTAGTCAGTATCAAAGTACTGAAAGAACTAGTCAGTATCAAAGCACTGAAAAAACTAGTCAGTATCAAAGCACTGAAAGAACTAGTCAGTATCAAAGCACTGAAAGAACTAGTCAGTATCAAAGCACTG
>JAUMHA010191159.1:0-11333 GCA_032359765.1 Saxidomus gigantea
TGTTGTCAAGTTGGAGCGGAGTAGGCCCGGTGAACGGTTTCACTGATAACACGGTAACAAAGAATCATTTTGGCATTGCTTTGTTTATTTCTGTTTCAAGGTCTTGTCCTTGGTACACAATAATTTCCGATCCACATCATCAGATATCGCTTTAAGTTGAACAAAGCGCAGATCGAATTATTTTTATTGGTCTCTCAAACAGTTTATAATGTTGACCATGTGATTATTTTTCATTTAACGTACGTTTTATAATAAAACAAACTTCCATGTCACCCTGCATGTGTTAATCATTCATTCTGTGACATATATCAAATTTCGTCCTCTGCACATTGCGACCCGCGCTTCAGGTAAGGTTCAGCGCAAAAAACGAAGGTCAAAAAAGGGGGTTTATAAAAATTAAATGAAAAAGTGAATCATTTAATATCTTGTTTGAAGTTATTAAATGAGAATAAGACAGTGTATTCATTTAACTTCAAAAGCGACATAAAAAGCAATGTGAAAACAATACAAACAACATTTTTACTGCAGCAGTATAGATGTATTTTTCAACTTTTGGCGTAGAAATATTACCTGCATATGTGTATGTGTGTGTGTACACCCTACACGATGGGCAGCTAGAATACAGAAGAATTGGTATGGAATGGTGTATTTTCAGGTAAAAAGTAATGAAATATGTATATGTGTAATTTCATATTTCACTAAAGCACATTACATTCATATTGTGTAATTATCTCCAAGCAATTAGTATTGAAAATTAGGAAATTAAAATAGAAATAACAAATTAAGTTGAACATGTATATCAATATTATATCAAACTATTCAGTTTAAATTTCACTTCGTGTGATGAATGTTTATAACCCTACAATGTAACAAAACAATACTGCAGTATAACCTAGTGCTGACAGGACTTTTACATGTTTGCTTTACAAATTTAACTGCTGATTTATATCATTCGGTAGATTTTATTTACAATTAATGTTGCGTGTACGGCAAGTATCGACATTATAGGATATTTGCGTTAATTGAGTAAATCTGAGAGAAAAACGTTCTTAAATTTAATTTAAGCAACTTTGGGACTTGATTCAACTTACTAATGATTTCAATGATCAGTCTTTAGTCATGATTTGATTTAATCATCCGACCATTTTACTTTCATGGACAATATACCTGATATACTTTAATAATCTGGCCGAAAACGGTAAACAGGCGAAACACCCTGATCGTTGGTGTAATAATATATGACATCTCAGAAATAGTGGACGCCGACAAATTATTACATACAACTGCAATTTTGTATTAGGCCTAACCCCCTACAAAATCGAAAAGGTATGTAATCCACTACAAAATTGAAATCGAACTGGTCTGTTATCCGTATATAATTGAGAATCTGTCTCAAAGACATTTGTACAAATACTGTAGCCGAGTTACACATAGAAAACACTTTGGGCTATGTAAAATAGTACCCATAATAGTAGTATTTACACATGCTTTTCTCGTGAAAAGAGTGGTCAATGCCTTTTTGCATGCATATCTGCATTATCTCAAATTCATTAAAAAATGAATCTAAATTTTGGTCTACAAGAACACAAAATACATCAAAAAAATAGGTGCGAAAAAAAAGACAGAAAAACATTGAAACTCTTGGACAAATCGACACACACAGTCCAAAGAACTCGACCAGTTATCTACGTAACTGTGTTTGTTTTTCACTTAATTTTAATTTTCAATAGATTGTGAAAAAATAATAGTAACCTTTCATTCGTGTGATTAAATATGCTAAATGACTTAAATCATTATTATTTGACCGCAATAACATGAGGTCACCAGCATGTATGCAGGTCTTTTAAAATGAATGAATAAATCTCGACACTAAATATGAGCGTCTTGTTGGAAAACTGTTTGAGTTTTAATATTCCCGCATTTACATTAACGACGTAAAAAGATTTGCTTTATTTTGAAATGAATTGATATGTAGATAAACGTAAACTTGTAACTATTCATTAAATGTGAAGTTTTAATCCTGTTGCTAGGACTTGGTTGTAGAGATTGAGTATTAAATGTTAGATTAATTGATATTGATAACCACGTGCGTCTTAAATGTGGGAAATATTTTATTTTGCAAATGCATGTGATTTTATCAATAAGATGTACTGGTACGCAAATTAGAAAGTGATGTGCACTTTCAAGAAAAGAAGATTAGAGAAATTGAAATTGCAAATTGACGTTGTAGCAAATACAATGTTTGTTGGGTAAATATGTTAGACCCACCTCTTTTTAAAAGTAATTTTGATGGCCATGATTTTTATTCATGATCTTTTCATTCCTCATCGAACATGGAACGGGTTCCATTTTAGCGTTATCGGTCTGCCTTTCAGCACATCAAAAAGAGGTGAGGGGGTAGGTTTTGTGCGCAATTCAGAATTTGTTCATGTCGTCCTTGCGGGATTTTAAATTGTTTTAGGGTTAAACATTATACTGGGGTTTTTAAAGGAATAGTTACCTTCAAAAGTGAAACATGGATTAAGGCTTTCTTACATATTCCCCTTATACTACTTGGCGGGTAATATCTATTCACGATATAATATTTATTTAGTTTTACAGTTGCTTTATTTGATTAAGCAGTAATATCTGCATGCATACATAATGTGGAAGTTTTGACGTCACTTTTACCTTTCTAGTCTTCGCGTAAATCACCTTGAGTGACAGTAAAATCAATTATGATGATGTCATAGCCTAACGTTTTGATGAGTGTGAAGCGCTTTCCACACAGTTATATATCGTCCAGTAAACACCTTTTAATGCTGTCATACATAACACGTCTGTGAACAGGATAGACGTATATATAAATCATAGCAAAAAGATGTTTTTCTACCTCGTTGGTAGAATGTTTAAACGTAGGTGTCATAATTTACCTCAAACATCAAGCGACGTGAGCTCAAGTACTTTCACATTACGTGCGTATTTAATATCAAAGTAACACCATCAAAAAAGGTTAAAATCTATTGCACATCAGTAGCCTCAATTCCTGTGTGTGTCCATTATCGTTTAGTACCCACTGAGATCTTTCATATGATACTGTAGCAAATGAAATGCATTATTTTATTTAGCATATCTTTATCTGTGACATATATTTTTTTTATCAAAACAATAAGGAAACAACTTGAAAAGGTTATTACATGTTTTATAACTTCAGTAACAATATATGAAAAGGTACAATATTGACTTAGCGTCAATAACAATTACTCAACTGTCTATGGAAAAATACTTGTAAAGTGACAAAACCTACAAAGACAAAACGCTTTACTTTCAAAGCCATTATTTGTCTTAATGAAAATCGTTACGAACAAAGGACTATTTCTGAAAATAAATTCGAGCAAGCGTTTAATAACTAGTACGCGTACAATCATTTAGTGGGTAAATGTCGTGGAGTCAACATCGTCCGTAACAAGTCTTTTTTTATTTGCCGATTTTAAGTGATTGGTACATTTATCTTTGTAAATCATTACAGTTTTTCAAAAACGAACATAAAAGTATGTATCATTGATCGATTATTCATGTAATTACCCCGTATGTACAATTATTCGCCGCCCTATATTCAATACTCGCCGTTTTTGTTTTGTTGTTTGTTTTGGTATTTGGCAGTCTAGGGCCGAGAACCTGACCTTTAATGTCTGCGATAATGCCCTAGCTTGAGTATACAATTCAATTCCGTATACTTCCGGAACACATTCAATATGGTCACCGTAATAGCGAAACAATCAATGCCATTCAACATGGCCACCGTCCACTTACTTTAATATCTTTCAAAATTGCCGCCGCGCATGCGGAGTCCTTGTTGCAAAACCGTTCCTATACTGCTTTCATAATTATTATATCAAATTTTACGGTGTTAAAGTCATTTGAAGCCTCATTTTTCTGACGATACTTTCTCATTTGAAGGAATTTAATTGGTTTCTGTTTCTTTATTGTCAATGATAAATAAGAATGAGTGGATAAAGTATCCTTAAAACCACACGTTCATTAGTAAACTGTACATTTGAATATTTGTTGTTCCTGCTACTTTTAGAAGATGGAACTGCTGTAGACTTTAAACAGAAAGGTAAAGGTTTTCCTAAATAATAACTTGTATTACGAAAGACTCAGTCAGTCGTTGTTTAATATGTTCAGAACTACCGAACTGCTTGTATATTTGATGAATAATAATAGCGAGATTAATAAATTGATCTGTATTGAAATGTTTACCACTTTAATGCATGAATGCATACATTTATCTGTAACTAAATCATTACCCACATATAATGCAGTAGACGGGTTTTAATTTTCGCAAATAAACAAACTTCTATAAGAAGATTTTACACTCATTGCATGATTTAAACCTACACAAAAGACATACTAAAATATGGAAACTGTAAATGTGGACCACATATGGAGGACGTTGGGTCCATTCGGAAAATATCAGTGGAAACAGATGTTTTCTCATCTTCTAACACTAGGATCATGGGTGTTTCAAGCACTTAACATTGTTTTCATAGGTAAGTGTTGTATTCAATATAATTTAGACATTGAGCAATGACATGATTCTTGTTTCGTGAAAGCAGTAATTTTACGGTATAATTGGTAAAATATCAACTTTTCTACTGTCGGCAGTTAATCGTACCTAGAACATAATGATAGACTAATATTCCTTTTGGTGACTTGTACTTGATACATGCTTGGATTTGTTTTTTCGGGACTGGATAACACTGTTGGGTTGAAATTAATTAGTGTTCTATTTATCGGTTACCAGTTGCTGTCCAACTTCTATTAAATCTTGTTGATTCTACTCCCAAATGGCTAATTTACGTAATGGCTCGGAGGGCGGCAATTGGTAATTTTTATAACAGTTTACAAAATAAAAACTTGTTTGTTTTTCTCTAACCCTATATTAGAGACCTTTTACCCCGTAACGACTATATTGTTAGCTGCATCGTACACAATTATACAAATTGTCACATGTCTGTATGCACTTATTTTTAATTTAGAAACAACCTTTGCCCTTACAACTAGTGTACATTTTCTTACCTTTTATCAAAATAACCTTTAGTTTGGTAATTTTGTAACCTCCCTTTACTGATGTTTGATGTTTGTTCAATTATATTAATGTATCTGCTACTAAGCGGTTCAGTTAAAAGAAAACCTGGACCTGAATGCCAATTAGATACTAACTGTTAATCAATTTACAGTAAAAACATACGTTGTATTAGAAATAAGATTAACTATTTACAAGAAAATTTGCTTGACTTTGACATTTTGTGTTTCACAGAAACTCATCTTGATAACTGTATAGCAATGGTTTAAACAGTTTTGCATAGAAAAAACAATGCTAGTCATTAAGAAGGCATACTTTGCTATATTATAGAAAATTTAATTGCAGTTCAAAAACATGCTTATGAAAACAATTTACCAGAATCTCTCTGGGTTGAAATAAAAACAAAATAGGAAAGTATGTAATTTGCAATATTTATAGACAGCCCAGATCATCTGTTGATAATACTAAATACATGAATAGAAAACACACTTGAGCATTGTGATAAATTAATATTATAAGGTGATATAAATGAGGATCAACTAAATTATAATAACTATGAACTAAAGGATATATTATTAAAAAACGATATTAAGAAGTTTGTGAATCAACACGAGTCACAGATACCTTTTCAACATTACTAGATCCGATAGCTATTTCAAATTATACTGTTGTTTATAATTCGGAAGTCTTCTTAACTCCTAAAGAAATAAGTAATCAAAATTGTACATATGCATTCATTCAATATCTAAAAAAAACAATGAAACTACTTACAAACGCCGTTTTTGGAATTATAGTAACGGCGACTTTAATGAATTAATAAGATTAATTGAATTAACAAACTGGTCATTTCTAAATACTGGTTCGGTAAACAAATCCTTTGACTTATTTACTACGACCTTTCTGAATTAAGCAAAGCAATGTATTCCTACTTCACTTGTTACAATAAGCCCTCATGATAGACCTTATCACGATACAACCGTTCGTAGAACATCCAGGCACCGAGGCTTCTGTATCATCGGTTGGTGAATGTTATGTATCATTAACAAATTTTGCTTACAAAACGAAATCCATTTTACAAAATTCTGAAATGAATTAAGAAGAAATCGTGAATATCTTTTCCTCACTAACAACAAATAAAACAGTAGGTCCAGATGACATTAGCCTTAAAATGTTAAAAGAAACTCGCTTCATAACATTTGCAAGCATCTTTGTATTCTTTTATCACAGATCCTTACGAGAAGGTGTAACTCATGATATATCGAAATTTGCAAAAGTTATGCCATAGTTCAAAAAAGGTAATACAACTTGACCATCTAACTATAGACAAATTTCATTAATAAGTTGTGTATGGAACGTTCTAAAATGTTAAATTCAAACATATCTATAATCATTTGCATTCTATTCTAACATGACTCACGATTTTGTCTCTATATACAAAAAATATGTTATATTAAACAATAAACAACGCGGGAACCGATATGCTGTAAACATGACGTCATATTGCGCCGCATGACGTTAAATGAGCGCTCGCGTAGAAAATAACGCTTTGCATTTATTCACCTTTTGTAATATATGGTCATGTCAGAATCGAAGTAACTGCTATCGTTTATAAAACAACAATTTGTCGTACTGTTCCGCAGTTATCAAGCACTCAGGCCTCCGGCTTTCGTGGTTAATTACTGCGTATCAGTATTCCAAATCATCGTTTATTCAACGATGAACACCGCTGGAACGGATGTTATTTCATAAATAATCTACTCTACCCGCTACAATCCGGATGTCTTCCAGGACATTCAACATTCTACCAATTTTATGATATATACATGTATCACCAAATATGTTACTCATTCGATGAAAAAACTCAACATGTATAGTCTTTTGTGACATATCGAAAGCTTTAGATCGTGTATAGCACAGAAATATGCCGTTCAAACTTAGACAATATGGCTTGGATAATTCACTTCTTAAATGGTTTTATCATTTTCTTTTTAATTGTAAGCAATCCGCCTTTATAGTAACTGTAAACTCAAGTACAGTGGCGTTAAATGCAGGTGTTCCCAAAGGTTCGGTCCTCGGGCCTCTGCTTTTTCTCAAAAACGTAAATGAAATTTCTGAACATCTGAAAAGTACAACGAAACTCTTTGCTGATGCCAGCTCATTGACCGTTGCTTCCAAAAATATGCAAGTTATTGAAACTACACTCAATCATGACCTCCGTCTTATAAAGCAATGGTCACATCAATGGCTAGTTAACTGCAATCTCGAAAAAACGGAAGTCATGCATTTTTCATCAGTGCAAACATTAAAACCCTCCCTATATCTTGATAATGCATTTCTGGAATTCAAAACATATAATTCTTGAATATTCGAATAATCGGACTTTATATCAATGCTTTGAACCCTAAATGTTAGGGATTTAAATGAAAAAAACTGACCAGACACCCGTTTGTCACACTACTTGTATTTCATTGCTTTCTGTTAACTACTGTCACATCATTTAAGACATTTTACAGAAACTTCGCTTGCTAGGTTTGCAAATGTGTCGTCTACAGGGGGAAAACTATTGTAAAAATTAAAAGAAATTTTTTGTCTCTTTTCATATATCCTTTCAGTGTTATGGCAACATTTTTTAAGATTTTTATTTTAACATCTGTTATCCCGTTTTTCATCTTAAAGGATACGTACTTTAAACCCTAAAGGAAATTAAGTACTCGCCTATATTTCTGGCCTTTCATATTCTTTGCTTTCTTTAGAATGTAAATTTATGCTGTATTCTTTTAAGATACATGTATCTTCAAGAAATTCGTTTAATTAATTAGATGGCAAGATCATCTTAAAATTATTATCTAAAGTCATCATTGATGTGCATTTATTCGTAGAAGTTGCCGAGTTACGGAATAACGCTCTCACTGTGCTTGTCATTTCTATTAATTTAATTAATTTAGTTTAAACAACTCATTGTGACATGTTTCAAAATGTTTGAACTGTAATGAACAAGGATGCAGTCATGGATATATAAAAACTGCTAACAAGGATTGTAAGGTTTGCGTCAGATCTATCTGACTAAAAGGATTTTAATGTTTTTTCTTAAAAACACGTAAAATATAAATGTGCTTCAATGGCTATCTTATAGATACAATCAAAGAAACATTTGCCAATTTGAAGACGAAGTGGTTATAAAACATTATTCTAGATATGTATGAAAATAAATGCATAATTATCTTGAACTTTACTTACTTTGGCGAACATCACCTTCAAAAAATAGAATGTGTAATTATTACTTAAACTAATCTGCACATTAACATCTCTGCCATCCATCCATAAGTATACTGCATCATAATTCTTTGAATATCTTTATTTAAATCTATACTAATTGGGTTTTAACGTAATATTGAATTCATTATGTTTTGCATGTTATGAGACGTTCTGTCAACTACAGTTTTTACTGTATGTTATCAAGGCCCTCTGTCAATGCACTCTTGACTCAAATACCAGCGATGATTTCCTACCATTTAAGAGAAGGGTCCGGGTCCTGACAAATTTGGGGAAATCACATTGTTTCCTCTTGACTGGAAATTTTAGGTAGCAACCAAGTGTAAAAATAATTTCTCTTTATATAACTATACTCGTACTTCCATATGTGGCAAGGCCTCTGCATCTTTCAGATGTAGATTTATAAAATCTAAAAAATAAAAATCTTACTGCGGTTAAAAATTCAGGACGAAAAAGCTGTCGAAAATGTATAACAAAATGTTACACCCATGGCCAGCCTTGGCAAATTTTAACCCCAGGGGCATGATTTGAACAAACTTGGTAGCCTTTAGACGATGCTAAATGCTAAATATCTAAAATTTGTACCTTGTGGTAGTGGACAAGAAGTGTTTCCTATTTAACTATATGTAAAAATAGAGCAACTGGATCCTACGTATATTATTCTTTGTACAACGCATTTGGTACATGTAAAGGACAAGTAGACAATGCTACATAGAAAATATCTAAGTTTTTGACCCTGTGTTTTTGGAGAATATCTCCTATATATGCCTATACAAAACAAGTGACTACCCGGCCGGGGCCAGGTTTGACACAATGGGCATGATTTCAACAAATGTGTTAGAGAACCACTAGACATTGCTATAAACCAAATATCTAAGGTCTGAGCCTTGTGCTTTTGGAGAAGAAATGTCAGTTGTATGGACAATCACTGGTACATCTGAGCACGAGGAAATTTTCCAAACCATTCTCTGATTTGATCATGTTGGATCAGTATCTTTCTTTGTTAAAATTTAGATAGGATGAAAATAAGCATGTTGTGAGCACAGATTAATGCCCATGATCATGCTGACAGTGACTACCTTACCCCAACATTCAATCATCTCGCTTTACATGTGTATATCATGAAATCATGCTTGTCCAGAATGTAACTCCTACACGTCATAAGACTAAGTTAATTTTACATACAGTGACAGGGGCATTGGGAGAACTTTAACAAGTGCACTTAGCTCTATGACGTCACAAACTGGAATGTAATGTGATTCAAACGGTCGAATCTACGTTTTAAGAAAGCTTAATAAAGTATTCATTTGATAGAGGATTTTGTTTTCGCAAAAACTTCCAAGAACATGACCAAACATTAATCTGATGTCAGTGAAACTTTCCTGTATTCAGGAATGAACCGCGTCACACGGTACACATGTATAAGATATAGTGCCGGCTACCTAGACCAAAAGTCTTGGTAACTTATACAGTTGTCTTAAGACGATCGAAAACAAAACTTCACAGTTAGGACAAGTGTGTATAATTGTTTTTGAAGCCAAACGTTTAACCTTTCAATAAAATCATGAACAGCAACCATTTCCTCAATAAAATAAAGCCATATGATCAATACTTACCAAATCAATATAAGATTATCGGGACAAGTCACTTTAAATTCTGCCCCGGTACACAAAAGTGATTTGATCAAGAGGAGCTACTACAATTAAACTGAATATTCTCTTTATACTGCTCAACATAGAATGTGCTGCACACAATTAAAAATTTGTAAAATGTATAACTTATGACAACTTTTAAAAAATATTAATTTTAACAGTATCTTTACAGTTTATAATATATAAACAGAGTCATCTGATGAAACGTTTCAGTGCTCATTTTTAGTAGAGTCACAGACAGGGCACAGAAATGAAACCCCACACCCCAAACCCCTTACAGATGAGCAGAAGGTAAAATGTACCCAGCCATTGCATCTGTCACAGCACCCCCACTTTACATTGATAATATAGGGGAATTAAGGAGTGTCCGGAAAGAACGATTTACAGATTATGCATTTTTCCTTAACACTTACTTCTTCTTGTGAATTGTCACTGTCAAGTGCAACTATTTTGTCATGATTTTTCTGCCCTTTTTTAACTGGAATACCAGATAAACTTGCTATAGGTGATTTAACCGAGGTTCCTTTGGCACTACATGTATTTTTCAGTGTTTAAGGCTTTCTAGTTTTCTGTTTCCCATTATGATCCTTGATTTTTCAATGCTATTATCTTCTGTGATTGGTTTTCCACCAACTACCTTGCTTAGAGTGTTCTTTCTTTCTTTGCTGTTTCAATATTTTCAAGGATCTTGCCATGTTTTTGCAACAGGACAGTTTCAGCTGTCTATGCCTCACTGGCTTTTTGCATAGTGTTTTGGGCTTAAGAACTCTGTGATACATGTATGAGGTCATGGCAGGCGCAACGACAGAATCACTCACAACGTCAGCATTGAATGTTTGGATTCCAGACCGCTTGAAAGCCGCATTGGTGTTTGGGACAGTGCGGGTAGAAGAATAAACTTTACAAGCTAGTCTGCAAATATCATATCTAGTGGTCACTCGCATACGTATCTATAACATGCTGAATGCCAGGCTGCATCATATGGGCTAACACAGCTGACATCAAGGGGCTTAAGAATATGACAGTGTGGCCCATTCTATCAGTTCATGTGAACACTGTGTCTTTTGACCATCATACAGAACTAGAACATACTCATCTTCACATGAGGGTAGGTATTTCAGTAAATGCTCCTTCATAAATTGACAAAATATTACTGTTTTTGACCATCCTGTTAGCGAAATTGTGCCCATTGAGCCTGGAAGGTTCCTTCCATCAACCGAGCACCAGGAAAGATAAAAAAGGCTGAACATGTTGCCCAATACCATTGACACACCCAATTAAAGTGGTTGTCTTAGACTTGCCCGAGGTAACAACTTATGTCTTTTCGAATTTACCTGCAA
>JAUMHA010191270.1:0-16229 GCA_032359765.1 Saxidomus gigantea
CTCTATTTCTACTGTCAAACTGGTTGTCTTCTACTCTATTTCTACTGTCAAACTGGTTGTCTTCAATGCTATTTTGGTTGTCTCTATTTCTACAGTCAAACTGGTTGTCTTCAATGCTATTTTGGTTGTCAAACTGGTCCTCTTCTACACTATTTGTACTGTCAAGCTGGTTGTCTTCAATGCTATTTTGGTTGTCAAACTGGTCGTCTTCTACTCTATTTCTACTATCAAGCTGGTTGTCTTCAATGCTATTTTGGTTGTCAAACTGGTCCTCTTCTACTCTATTTCTACTGTCAAACTGGTTGTCTTCAATGCTATTTTGGTTGTCTCTATTTCTACTATCAAACTGGTTGTCTTCAATGCTATTTTGGTTGTCAAACTGGTTCTCTTCTACTCTATTTCTACTGTCAAACTGGTTGTCTTCAATGCTATTTTGGTTGTCAAACTGGTTCTCTTCTACACTATTTGTACTGCCAAACTGGTTGTCTTCATTGCTATTTTGGTTGTCAAACTGGTACTGTTCTACAATGCTTTTTTGGCTGTAAAACTGGTTGTCTTTTATCTGTTTGGGTTTAACAGACACTTGTTGTTCAAGTATGCTGAGACTTTGCTGCCCTTTTGATAATGGACAGATTGACCACTGTAAGACCTGCAGACAAAATATTTTTTGTTACTAAGAGAAACAATCTTTTTACACTTTCTGGTTGTTTCTTTCCAAGAAATCTGCATATTTGTCTTGTAGATATTAAGTCAATAAGTCCAATTTTCAATTAAATCTAAATGAAAAATTAAGTTGCCTGGTTTTCAAAGGAAATTTTCAGTTTCAATCAACCTTTAGAGAAGATTGTGTCTACATGAAAAAACAAGAGGATCATGATGGCCCTAAATTGCTCAACCTGATTTAAGTTGCTTTTCAAAGGAAGTTTTAAAATTCAATGGACATTTGGAGATGATTGTGTCTACATGAAATAAACAAGATTAACATTTTGACCAAGTTTCACATGACCCAGATTTAAACTCGACCTAGAGATTATCAAGATAATCATTATGACCAAGTTTTATGAAGATAAAATCTTAATGTAACCTCTAGAGTGTTAACAAGCTTTTCCTATGATTTGACCTGGTGACCTAGTTTTTGACAGCACTTGACCCAGATTCCAACTTGACCTAGAAATTATTAAGCTAGATATTATGAACAAATTTTATGAAAATAAAATCATAAATGTGAGATCTACAATGGTAACAAGCTTTTCCTTTAATTTGACCTGGTGACCTAGTTTTCTACCCAACATGACCCAGGTTCAATCTTGGCCTAGAGATTATCAAGACAATCATTCAATCAAAGTTTCAGAAAGATACAGTCATAAATGTGAGCTCTAGAGTGTAAACAAAATTGTTAACGGGGACCACGGACGGAAAGACGTACGACGGACAAAATGCAATCACATTCTGACAGGTGAGCTAAAAACAAGATAAAAACTTTGAACAAGTTGGATATACAGAAGTCATAAATGTAGCCTCTAGGGTGTTTATAAGCTTTCCTTTGACTTGACCTTGTGACCTAGTTTTTAAGCTCACATGACCCAGATTCAATCTTGACTAAAAATCAGCAAGATAAAACATTTTGACAAAGTTTCATATTGATAGTCATAAATGAGGCCTCTAAAGTGTCAACAAATTTTTTCCTTTCATTTGACCTGGTGACCTAGTTTTTGACCCCACATGACCCAGTTTCGCAGATGACCAACAAGTCATTAAAACATGCATTCTGACCAAGTTTCATGAAAATTCAGCCACAAAGGTGACCTCTAGAGCGTTTACAAGCTTTTCCTTTTATTTGACCTGGTAAACTAGTTTTTAACAGCACATGACCCAGATTCATATTTGACCTGAAGATCATTAATTTAAACATTTTGACAAAGTTCATGAAGATACAGTCATAAATGTGACCTCTAGAGTGTTAACAAGCTTTTCCTATGATTTGACCTAGTGACCTAGTTTTTAACCCCAGTTGACCCAATATGGTGACATTCTGACCAAGTTTCATTCAAATTGGGCCCAAATTGTGACCTCTAGTGTTAATAGTCAAATTGTTGCTGATGGACGGAGGACGGACACAGGGCGATCACAAAAGCTCACCTTGAGCACTTTGTGCTCAGGTGAGCTAAAAAAAACACTATTAGACCGAATCACTTTTAAGACCCGGAAAAAAAGGTGGTATTTACAGAAGAACTGTAATGTATTTCAGGGGCTATAACCCTAGAAATAAGAGGAACAACCAGAAGTAAAACTGTCACAAGAGTGACGAATTATACCCCCACAATACAGCTTTGTCACAGAAGTATGGCAACCATAAGAAAGGAATGGCCACAGGGACGTACATTTCAGTTATTATACAATATTAAGTTGTGTAAATGTATTGTTTTAATAGCACAAAAAATATGAAAGGTTGGAAAATATTGATTATTATTAAATTTAATAGGTTTATTTCAAACATTTTAAAATCACTAAGCTCCCTATCAAAAATCATGATCCTAGCCCCAAGTGTTCATCCATTTAACTGTTCCGAGTCACTGTGACCTTGACCTTTGACCTACAGACCTCAAAGTCAAACCTGACCTGTATTTCATAATGTTATACATGTGTAGCAAAAATTATTTCAATCGGTCAAGTCGTTCATGAGTTATCATCCCGAAACTGTTTTATTGTTCAGGGTCACTGTGACCATGACCTTTGACCTACTGAACCCAAAATACGAACCTGACCTGTATTTTCTGATGATGCACCTATGTAGCAAAAATTATTTAAATTGGTAAAGTCGTTCATGAGTAATCATCCGGAAACCGTTTAACAGTTCAGAGTCACTGTGACCTTGACCTGTGACCTTGACCTTTGACCTACAGACCATGATGTTACAGCTGTGTACCAAAACTTATTTAAATCGGTCAAGTCGTTCATGAGATATCATCCGGAAACCGTTTTACTGTTCCGAGTCACTGTGACCTTGACCTTTGACCTACTGACCCCAAAGTCGAACTTGACCTGTATTTTTTTATGTTGCACCTGTGTACCAAATATTATTCAAATGGGTGAAGTCGTTCATGAGTTATCATCCGGAAACCGTTTAACTGTTGAGGGTCACTGTGACCTTGACCTTTGATCCACTGACCCGGAAGTCTAACTTGACCTGTATTTTTAGATGTTGCACCTGTGTACTAAAAATTATTTAAATCGGTCAAGCCATTCATGAGTTATCATCCGGAAACCATAAAACCAACAGACCGACAAACCGAACAACCGACCGACAAGCTCACTCCTATATACCCCCCCAAACTTCGTTTTGTGGGGGTATAGTAAGTGCAGACCTGTTTACCCCCCTCCAAGGCTTATCAGTAGCCTGGGAAAGTTCTATCAGTAGTTTTTGACATCGGATAGTAGTCTTAAATTCTAAGTGTAATTATTGATCATGTATGAATAAATTACTTATACACATTATATATACCTTGTGCTATTTTTGAGTCAGGACACATCTTTTTGAAATTGGACAAGTTTGGACATGATGTCTGCAGTGGTTCAAATGGCAAATGAATTTCGGACATAAGAACATCTGTATTAGTCACCTGCTTTTCATGAACAGTAGAAGATGTTGATGCGGCGAAAGATACTTTTCTGTTTTGACATATGTGTTACTTATGCTGATTAGTGTCAATATGTCTTTTACCATCATTCTTGCCCGCATTTTTACATGAAGGTTGTAAACACAGCATATTTATAATTAAAGATTATGATTTTGATAGACACTGCATATTTTAAGTTTGAAAACATATCAGGAGACAACATAAGTATGGATAGAACATTCCATACACCCGACATTTCTCTAAAATAAAATTATACTTACATCACACAAAACTACAACTGGATTGACAACTTTTTTTGGCAGCACCTGAGCTCCTTGTTCTGATGATTTCTGGGGAAATATATAAATTTACACATATCTGACAATGGCCACTTTATTAGTTTTAATCTGTTTAATATTGTTATGTAAAAGTTGTTGTAACAAGAGGGCCATGATGGCCCTAAATCACTCACCTGATTTAAATTGCTTTTCAAAGGAAATTTTAAAATTCAATGGACATTTGGAGAAGATTTTGTAAACATGAAATAAACAAGATTAACATTTTGACCAAGTTTCAAAAAGATAAGTCGTAAATGTTGCCGCTAGAGTGTAAACAAGCTTTTCCTTTGACTTGACCTACTGACCCAGTTTTTTACCTCACATTTACCAAGTTTCAAACATGACCTACATGTCATTCAGACAAACATTCTGTACAAGTTTCATGAAGATAAGTCTTAAATGTGACCTAAAGAGTGTTAACAAGCTTTTCCTATTATTTGACCTGGTGACCTAGAGGTCACTAAGATAACATTGTGATGCAGTTTCATGAAGATACAGACATAAATGTGACCCCTAAGGTGTTAACAAGCCTTTCTTTTAATTTGACCTGGTGACCTAGATTTTGACCCGACATGACCCAGATTCGAACATGAACTAGGGATTATCAAGACAAGCATTCTCACCAAGCTTTAGAAAGATAAGTCATAAATGTGACCTCTAGAGTGTTAACAAGCTTTTCCTCTTGATTTGACCTGGTGACCTAGTTTTTACCGCATATAATCCAGACTTGAACTTTACCTAGAGATTATCAAGATAAATATTATGACCAAGTTTTACGAAGATAAAATAATAAATGTGACCTCTAGATTTAAGAAGCTTTTCCTTTAATTTGACCTGGTGACCTAGTTTTTGACCCAACATGACCCAGTTTTGAACATGAACTAGAAATTATCAAGAAAGGCATTCTGACCAAGTTTCAGAAAGATACAGTCATAAATGTGGCCTCTGGAGTGTTAACAAGTTTTTTCTATGATTTGACCTGGTGACCTAGTTTTTGACCCAATGTGACCCAGATTTGAACTTGAGCTAGGGATTATTAAGACGAGCATTCTGATCAAGTTTCAGAAAGATAAAATAATAAATGTTACCTCTAGAATGTTTTTACAAGCTTTTTTTTGTGACCTCTAGATTTAAGAAGCTTTTCCTTTAATTTGACCTGGTGATCTAGTTTTTGACCCAACATGACCCAGATTTGAACTTGCACTAGGGATTATCAAGACAAGCATTCTGACCATGTTTCAGAAAGATACAGTCATAAATGTGACCTCTAGAGTGTTTACAAGCTTTTACTTAGATTTGACCTGGTGACCTAGTTTTTGACCGCACATGACCCAGATTCAAACTTGCACTAGAGATCACCAAGACAAGCATTCTGACCAAGTTTTATGAAGATAAAATCATAAATGTGACCTCTAGGGTGTTAACAAGCTTTTCCTTTAATTTGACCTGGTGACCTAGTTTTTGACCCGACATGACCCAGATTTGAACATGAGCTGAAGATTATCAAGACAAGCATTCTGACCAAGTTTCAGAAAGATACAACTATAAATGTGACCTCTAGAGTGTTAACAAGGTTTTCCTTTAATTTGACTTAGTGACCTAGTTTTTAACCCCAGATGACCCAATATCGAAGTCATCCAAGATTTCATTGAGAGTAACATTCTGACCAAGTTTCATTAAGATTGGGCCAAAATTGTGACCTCTAGAGTGTTAACAGTCTAAATGTTGACGATGGACGATGGACAAAATGCGATCACAAAAGCTCACTCTGTCACCATGTGACAGGTGAGCAAAAATCCAGTCGGCAGTTTGAGCTGTGGAAGCTGGACAAAATATCTCTATCTTTAGCTATGGCCAAGATTTTGTACAGCAAAGTGGAACATGCAGGAGATATGCACAACTAGGTTTGGTACTGGTCACTCCTGTGATGTTTAGTCGAAATCCAGCCAGCAGTTTAAGGTGTGAAAGCCGTACAAGATTTTTCTCTATTTAACTCTGGCAGCCATCTTGATCAGTGAAGCAGAACTTGCTGACAATATGCAAACTAGGGTTGGTACTGATTACTCCTATAAAGTTAAGTCAAAATCCAGCCAGCAGTTTTGAGCTGTGAAAGCTGAACAAGATTTTTCTATTTTTAGCTCTGGTGGCCATTTTGTGCAGCAAAGCGGAACATGCAGTCGATACACACAACTAGGGTTGGTACTGATTACTCATGACTATAAAGTTAAGTCAAAATCCAGTCAGCAGTTTGAGCTGTGAAAGCCGGACAAAATTTCTATTTTTAACCTCTAGCGGCCATTTTGTGCAGCAAAGCGGAACATCCTGGTGATAAGCACAAGTAGGGTTGGTACTGATCACTCCTATAAAGTTATGTCAAAACATAGCCAGTAGTTTAACCTGTGAAAGCTAGACATAAACAAAACGATACTTATGTGGCTATTCTATTGTTCTCTCCATTGTTCTTTTAGCCACGTAAAAGAAATTTTAGCCACATTACAGACTGAATGAATAGAATTTACAGTTCTGAATTTTCCTCCTAGCCACTTTAGTATCTATACAATTGCTTCCACTGATGGACAGACAGACAGGTCTTCTCCAAAAAAGGGGGGGACATAATAGAAAACTTTATCCACTTATAACCTGCTAACCTGAAAAGTGTAAAAAAATTAAAAGTTTCTTACAGAGACTTTCCTTTCTGGTACATCTATTGCCTTTTCTGTTTGTTTCCTTTTTCTTCTTATGACAGACTACAAAGAATCAAATGCCACTAATTGGTACTTCTAACTCTTTTACTGATATGATAGAGATTGAACCAACTGCTCATATAAGTACAAGAATTTGTAACAGTTAACAACGTCCCCCGCCTAAGGGAAGTTTAACATGAAGCACACAATTGTACTATTTTAAAAGTTTGAGGTATGAATCTCGATTTTCAGTGCAAAAGCTTGATAAATGCTAGATCTGCATAATTATGCAACAATAAATTCATTATAGAAACAAGAGCTGTCACTACTAGTGACCTATGCCGCCGAAAAGACCCCAATAATGCTACAGTATGTTCACACAAAATATATCAGAAAAGCTAGAATCAATAAGAAAGCCTTCTTGCAAGAAATGTGTAAAGAAAGCCTTCTTGCAAGAAATGTGTAAAGACAATTAGAAAGCTTGTTGCATAAAATTTCCATTAAGCATATAATAGGTGATCATTTTGTGCTTAAAAAACTCTTAAGTGTGACCTTAACCTTTGAGGTGGGGACGTGGGTCTTGCCACGACATGTCATCTTTATGTGCTGGACATTTGTGCAAAGTTATTTTTAAAATGTTCAATGCATAAGAAAGTTACAGTCTAGACACAAATGTGCGCATATATAGAGGAGTGTGCATATAAAGAGGATTCAATAATGTGCAAACTCCGAGTGTGACCTTGACCTTTGGGGTAGGGACATGGGTCTTGGACACGACACGTTGTCTTGATTTGGTTAACATTTGTGCCGTTATTTTAAAATTCTTCAATGCAAGACAAAGTTACAGTCCGGACAGGAATGTTTGTGGACGGACGGACAGACGGACGGACAGACAGACGGACGGAGGGACGGAGCCTATTTCATATCCCCCTTTTTTCTTTGAAGAAAAGGGGGGGGGGGGGGGTGACAATAAACATATACTAATATGAAGAAAGTTTAGCTTAGCTTAAAAAAAAAGCAAATAACAAATTTTACCCTTTTAATTTCTTTAAAATTTGTTCTCCAAGGCAGGTTTTTAACACCATAGTCATATCGGATTTCCTGGCCTGGCAGAATATTTTTCGCAGCAAACAAGGCCAAGTGAGGAACTTTTTCAACATATACTACCCTCACTTCAGAATTCTTTTCATCACCTATGCCATCATTAGCATATTTACCAATCTGTCTTGAAAATGTTGCATCTTTACTGAAAATAATGTAAAGAGTTATTCTTTAAAAATCTTGTTCTCACACTCAGTTTAAAGAAAACACCTCAGGGATTCTGAGACATTCAGAATATATATTCTTATTCATATACCTCACTAAATCGAATGACTGAAAGGAACAGAACAATTAGTTCTGGAACAATTCTATAACTAGAAAATCAATACTAACAACCAATTGTGAAAAGAAAACAGACTGACTTGTTTTAACTTGGTTAGTTCAAATAAGAAACCTAAATCTTACGTTGATAATTGTTGTGTGCAAGTTCAGTAAAAATCTAATAACAAACTAGAGCTATCGCTGGATTTTTCAGTATCTTTAGAAATTTATTTTTGTTTATTGGAAGAAGACTGCAAAGAAAAAAGTGATGGGAAGATGTGATCATATACTTATAATGTACGTAATAAATACTAATAATGTGCAATTTTGATATGCAGCCCTTCGAGGGCATAATAAAAGTCAGAATTTTGGAACTCTACTTGAGCCGGAAGAAGCTGTGTGAAGTTTCAAAAGAATCTATGTCAATTCCAGAATACCCATTTCCTTTCTAGATATTTACAGAAAACACTTTGGGACGGGACAGGATGGTACGAAAGGACTGACGATGGATGTGATTCCTATTCACTCCATACAGCAGGGGGGGAAAAGTACCCCAAAAATACAAAAGTTACTAACTATGCAGTACAAAATAAGAATAATATATATTGACTATTGTTCCTAGTACCCAACAAGAATCTTGTTTGCTCAGATGGAAGGACAAATCGACAAAGAAGCAACTCTATGTCCACTATCCAAATAAGTTCTAAACAAGAGGACCATGATGGTCTTGAATTGCTCATCTGTCCTCACATAACCATGTTTTGAACTTGGCCAATGAATCAAGACAAACATTTTGAGCAAGTTTAACAAAGATCATATACAAGAGGGCTATGATGACCCTAAATCACTCACCTGAGTTAAGTTGCCTGTTATTCAAAGAAAGACTGTGTCTACATGAAATACACAAGATAAACAGTTTCAAAAAGAAAAGTCATGTATGTAGCCTCTAGGGTGTTAACAAGCATTTCCTTTTACTTGACCTACTGACCTAGTTCTGACCTGGTGACCTAGTTTTTGACCTAACATGACGCAGATTTGAACTTGACCGAGGCATTATCAAAACAAACATTCTGACCAAATTTCACAACGATACAGTCATAAATGTGACCTCTAGGGCGTTAACAAAAGTGTGACCAGACGGACAGACGACGGACAAAATGCGATCACAAAAGCTCACTTTGTCACAAGATCCTGACAAATTTTCATGAAGATCCAATGAAAAATATGACCTCTAGAGATATCATACAGTTTTTCTTTTATTCAACCTAGTGACATGTATTTTGACCCAACATGACCCCGTTTCAAACGTGACCTTCAGAATTTTCTGACCAAATTTCATGAAGATCAAATGAAAACGATGGCCTTTAGAGGGTCACAATGTCTTTCTATTTTTTTTACCTATTGTTATATCTTTGACCCCACATGACCCAATTTTAAGCTTAACCTGAAGCTTTCAAGAAGATCCATTGAAAATGCTGGCCTCCAGAGGGGTCACAAGATTATATACTATTTGACAAAGTGACCTAATGTTTTATTCCACATGACCTATTTTTGATCTTGATCTAGATATCATTAAGAAAACATTTTGACCAAATTTTATTGAGATCAAATGAAAAAGTGTGACCTCTAAGAGAGGTCACAAGGTTTTTCTAATATTCAAACTAGTGACCTAGCCTATGAAGCCACCTAGATGGTCATGTTGAACATTCTGACCAACTTTCTAGAAGATCAAATGAAAAATAATACCTCTAGAGAGGTCACAAGGTTTTTCTGGGTTTTTTTTTAATTTTTGACCTCTTTTTAATGGCAAGTCACTCAGTTTAGTACTTAACCTAGATTTCATCAAGATACTCCTGGCTTTTTGATAGCATGTGACCCAGTATCAAACTTGACTAAGAGTTCATCAAGATGAACATTCTGACCAATTTTTATGAAGATCCATTGATAAACATAACCTCAAAGAGGTCAGAAGCAAAAGTTTACAGACGGCTACTTCATGAAAGCCTACCTGTGACTGGTGAGCTAAAAACAGTTAAGAATCATATGAGAAACAATAAAAACATACCACCATTCCCTTTTGCCGGTCTTAAAGAAGAAAAGGTACGATCCCAAGCCTTGTGGGTACTTTTGCTCTCTCACAAGGCCTGCTTTTCTTGTAATTAACTCGCCCTCATATTCAAATAAGAAAGCTCCAGTCTTTATCTTTTTGTCTGCAAAAACACCTTTACCTAAAAGACAGAAGGTGTCAGTTTAGAAGAAACTAGAACTGTCTCAAGAGTGACAAATTATACTCCCACAAAAAGACTTTGTCACAGAAGTACGGCAACCATAAGAAAGGATGCAACCATAAGAAAGGATTTCACTTATCATACAATCAGTTGTAACCGAGTCACTGTGACCTTTGATCTACAGACCTCAAAGTCAAACCTGACCTGTATTTCATGATGTTATACCTGTATACCAAAATGTATTTAAAT
The DNA here is from genome assembly GCA_032359765.1 of Saxidomus gigantea. Classification (NCBI taxonomy): domain Eukaryota; kingdom Metazoa; phylum Mollusca; class Bivalvia; order Venerida; family Veneridae; genus Saxidomus; species Saxidomus gigantea. The sequence goes on from JAUMHA010191270.1 coordinate 10,479, forward strand.
TGGTCAAGCCTTATTTATATCGGTCAAGCATTTCATGACTTATCATCCAGAACTGTTTTACTGTTCATGGTCAAAGTGAACCTGAACTGACCTGAAAGTCGAACTTGACCTGTACTTCATTATGTTATACCTGTGTAGCACAAATCATTTAAATCAGTCAAGTCTTTCATGAGATATCATCTGGAAACCGTTTTACTATTCAGGGTCACTGTGACCTTGACCTTTGACCTACTGACCCCAAAGTCGAACTTGACCTGTATTTCATAATGTTACACAGGCATAGCAAAAATTATTTAAATCAGTTAAGTCTTTCATGAGGCCAAACAAAAAATATGTGTGGTTCCTGTTTCCTGTTACATGGCCAAAAAAAAATAGGGTAGGTAGGTAGGCTTTTTTTTTTTTCTTTTTTGTAATCGACACATTCTGTATTTAGGTGTATCTTTATTGGTCGCATTGCCTTTTATGTATCCGTTATTTATTAATCATTCCCTGCAGCATGCTAACCTGCTTCGCATAACAATATCCGTAGTCATGTTTTATATATTGTTCTACTGGAAATCTGTACACTTTCTTTAATATAATGAAGTGAACAGATTGATGCAGTAGGGCAATAAACTTGAAAAGTACACATTGCATTCCAAATGTAAAGGCTACTTCTCCTAAACTGAGCCAATGGTCAACCTAAATAATACAGGAATATCATTCAATAAAACAACTAAAAATACCGGTATAGGACATCCAAACACAAATATGAAATGCGTATGATAATAATATAAATCTGACAGAGGACACCATCATAGTCCTTTATTAAAAGCAGATAGAAAACTGATTTATCATTCACAAAAGCGTTGTATTTTAATAAACTTCTAGATACTAAATGTCCAATATCAATCCAAGAGTGCCAACCCAAGCTGATGTAGTTAACACCCCACCCACCTTGTGGCTAATGCTATACTGAGATTTCACACATCAATCGGAAAATGAAGGTGTCGGCATATCTCTTTCTATCGTAGACAGACAGTTTTGATCAAAACTTAACATTATTTAAATAAAATTTTATCAGTATTTTACTTTTAAGGTTTAACTGAAGAGGGTGCACATTTTTTGTACAAGAACCATTTGTTTTACAGTTACCGGTGTTGCTAAACAGCTCTATAAATGTCTATGGGTTTTTGAAAGGGCCCATATATCTTCTATATGAGGGCTCAAGTTGTGCTCTACGGTCTGTCATTTATCTATTACAGGGCTTGAACAGTAGCTTCTGAAACTCAAGAGTCATTGTCTCTTTAGCCAAAATTTTCAAGTGTCAAATTAGATTTGCAAGTGTCAAGATCTGCTTTTCGGGGGTCAAGGTAGTAACACATACACAAGTAATTCATGAATAATTGTCTAAAGTTAGATATAAGTGTAAGTATTTCTGAATCAATAATTATCAAAATAATGATACAGATTTTTTTTTTTTTTTTTTTTTTTTTTTTTTTGTCATCTCACATTTAAAAGCTAGGGTCGGCGGGAAATAATAGGGTCGGTCGGGAAAACGGAACCACACCTGTTTTTATTTTTGGCCTGAGATATCATCCGGAAAACGTTTTACTGTTCAGGGTCACTGTGACCTTGACCTACTGACCCCAAAGTCGAACTTGACCTGTATTTTCTGATGTTGTACCTGTGTATCAAAAATTATTTAAATTGGACAAGTTGTTTATTTACGAGTTATTTTCAGGAAACAGTTTTACTGAACAGGGTCACTGTGACCTTGACCTTTGACCTACTGACCCCAAAGTCGAACTTGACCTGTATTTTCTGATGTTGCACCTGTGCACCAAAAATTATTTAAATCATTTAAGTTTTTTATAAGTTATCATCTGGAAACCATAAAACCAACAGACCGACCAACAGACAAGCTCACTCCTATAATTATACCCCCCTCCAATCTTTGTTTTGTGGGGGTATAATAATCTTTTAAATTTGTTGCTGTGCATTTTTCTAACTAGACTTATATGAAGTGAATGAAATGGCAGCTTCAATTTTCGTCTTAAAACTATAGCTCCAAGCCTAAATTTTAATTTCAGTTATTTTGCCATCCAAAAGCTAGTCATATCCATTTCAAATACACAGAGCAGAATATTTGCAAGAAGCTTGATGTAATGAATCCACCCATTGATCACACCTACATACTTCTGTCATACAGTTGTTGGTGATTCGAATCTGTGCTTAATCATGTTTTTAGAAAATGACAGAGAAGTAGGTTACCAAGGTTTTCATCACATTTTTCAATAGTAACAAATGAAAACTCTAATTAGGACTATAAGAGTATGTTTTGATTAAGCTGCTACACTTAATATTAGTTCCTACATTACATTTCCAGGCAAACATTTTCTTTAATTAACCCTTTCCCACATGGATACGTGTTTTAACACATATGCAACCAGTGCAGATCCAGATCAGCCTGCACATCCGTGCAGTCTGATCAGTATCTCCACTGTTCGCTTTTCAGTCAGAAATTCTTCTATGAATATAAAAGCAAACAGTGGAGATCCTGATCAGACTGCACGGATGTGCAGGCTGATCTGGATCTGCACTGGTCGCATACGCTTTAAAGCACATATCTATGGGGTAAAGGGTTTAAAATGAATCTTTACTTGAAATATCAAGACTGGATGCAATTATGCAGAATTAAGAGACTAGCCGGTTATATTTCTGGGAAACATAATTGAATGAAAAATCTGAAAATTTCTTCTCAGTCTCAAATGTTTAAACTAAAACATTCTTATCGTTCATAACATAAAAACAAGCAACTGTAATTTTCTTTTTTTACCGAAATTGTCCATCTGGAATGCAATCGCTTTAAGAATTTCAGAATGATATATTTTTAGACAAATAAAGACAATGAATTGAAACACCAAATACCAGTAGTTTTATTTGAAACACTTACTTTCTTTTGTTGCCTGCAAAAAATATCAAACACTTAAGTGCCAGTATATTCTTCCCATAATGCCATTTTGATTCAGGGTAAATGAGCCAAATAATCATTGGAAACTTTTAAGGTGATTCACATTTTGCATTTTTATTGCTTTATTTTAGTAAAATTGACTTCTATCATGCATATTGAATTAATTGTAAAAGTAAGAACAAGAGGGCCATGATGGCCCTAAATGGCTCACCTGAGTTAAGATGCCAAATGTGACCTTTTGAGTGTTAACAAAATTGTGGACGGATGGACAACAGACGCCAGACGGACAAAATGAGATCACAAAAGCTCACTCTGTCACTATGTGACACGTGAGCTATAATGAAATTTATAGAGGGTAGTCGACATCAACAAAAATTGCCTACAGCAGGTTACACGCATATAAAAAGGCCACCTATGGCTTACAAAGTTAAATAATAGCTTACCTATTTTTCTATTAATAAACTTCACAGAAAAGCCTGGTGGATCTTCTTTGTTTTTAACATGCTGCTTCCAATCTGAGTCTACAGGTTCTGTTTCCTAAATAAATAATTTAATAATAAACAAGTGCTTAAGACAAATAGAGATAAGATAGATTTTATTCAACATAAAATGCATAATTAACCAAACATACAAATAACAATATAACAGTATGTATGAATGAATGAGAAACCATGTCAAAGAACATTTATTTATATCTTAATAATAGCACAAAAAAGAGTAAACTCTTATTTCCATTGTGGTCCTTAATGCCCCCGAAAAGACCCAAACAATGCAAAATATGTCAGAAAAGCTAGAATCAATAAGTAAACCTTCATTTATGAAAATTGTGAGGACAAGAAGAAAGCTTGTCGCATAAAATTTCCATCGCATATATAGTATATGATCATTTTGTTCTTAAAAAGGGATGTGGGTCTTGACACAACATGTCGTATTTATGTGATGGACATTTGTGCCAAATCATTTTAAAACTGTTCAATGCATCAGAAAGTTACAGTCTATACACCATTGTGTGCAAATAAATAGGATTGCACATATATAGAGGATTCAATTATCTACAAACTGAGTGTGACCTTCACCTTTGAGGTTGAGACATAGATTTTGCACCCAACACTTCTTCTTGTATCATTTGTGCCAAGTTATTTTACAATCCTTCAATGCATAACAAAGTTACAGTCCAGACACCTATGTGTACCTTCAAACTCTTATTGTGAGAATGTGTACCTTCATAATCTAAGTGTCACCTTGACCTTTGAGGAAGGGACATGGGTCTTGGAAGCGACATGTCATCTTGATGTGGTTGACATTTGTGCTAAGTTATTTTAAAATCAATGCATGACAAAGTAAGTCGGGACACAAAGGTGTCTACCTTCAAAATTGTGAGAATGCGAACCTTCAAACTGTAAGTGTGACCTTGACCTTTGAAGAAGAGACATGGGTCTTGGATGCAACACATTGTCTTGGTGTATTAAAGTTATTTCAAAATCCTACAATGCATGACAAGATTACAGTCCGGACACAAATGTGTACCTTCAAACTCTTATTGTGAGAATGTGTAAATTCAAACTCTTAGTGTGACCTTGATCTTTGAAGGGGCAAAGTTTTATTCCGGACATGAATGTTTAAGTGGGGACGCACAGACAGACAGACAGACAGAGACAAAAAGAGGGTGCATAAAACGAGAGACATTACGATGTTGAAAGGCTGAAAAAAGTATGTGGTTCATCAGAAAAGAAGATACAAGGTGGAGAATGAATGATGTCAGACACAATGTCTTTGATCAAGTTGTCACAGAGTACATAGCCCATCCAAATCAAACTAGAGCTATCACTAAATGTGATTAATACCCCCTCAAGACTGCTTTGGAAATGAGGAAGTTATTAGTAACAGAATACCTTGTAAAATAATTGAAATAGAGTTAAGGTTGTGGGCAATTAAGGAAAGTTGTGGTTCTTGTGCACTGCACTTCCTCACATTGCGCTTGACCATTGTATGAAGTTGCATTGAATTCCAACCATAAGTTTTCAAGTTATGCACTGAACAAAGAAAAGGAACAAAGGGCAATAACTCTGTGATAAGTCCAGATAGAGTTATGATTATTGTACACTGCACTTCCTCTCATTGCGCTTGACCATTGTATGAAGTTGTATTGAATTCCAACCATTAGTTTTCAAGTTATTCAGTGGACAAGAAAAAGTAACAAAGGGCAATAACTCTGTAATAAGTCCAGATATAGTTATGGTTCCTGTGCACTGCACTTTATCTCATTGCGCTTGACCATTGTATGAAGTTGCATTGAATTCCAACCATTACTTTTCAAGTAATGTACTGGACAAGAAAAAGTAACAAAGGGCAATTACTCTGTAATAAGTCCAGATAGGGTTATGGTTCTTGTGCACTACACTTCCTCTCATTGGGCTTGACCATTGTATGAAGTTACACTGAATTCCAACAATTAGTTTTCAAGTTATGCTCCGGACAAGAAAAGGTAACAAAGGGCAATAACTCTGTAATTAAATCCAACCATTACTTTTCAAGTTATGCACTGGACAAAGAAAAAGTAACAAAGGGCAATAACTCTGTAATAAGTCCAGATAGAGTTGTGGTTCTTGTGCACTGCACTTCCTCTCATTGGGCTTGACCATTGTATGAAGTTGCATTGAATTCCAACAATTAGTTTTCAAGTTATGCTCCGGACAAGAAAAGGTAACAAAGGGCAATTACTCTATAATTACTATAGATAGAGTTATGGTTCTTGCGCACTGCACTTCCTCTTATTGTGCTTGACCATTGTATGAAGT
>JAUMHA010191492.1:0-16228 GCA_032359765.1 Saxidomus gigantea
TTGATGAAGAAATCTTAAGAAATGGCAAAGTTATAGCCAACGTTAAGTTTGTGTGACGGACGGACCGACGGACGGACGGACGGACAAAGCGATCCCTATGTATCGCCTTTTTCTCCGAAAGGGCGACACAAAAAACGGTATGATGAAGCTTGATTACAATTTAATCTGCCAAATCATTTTAACACTATTAAAGACTGCAAATGTTAGATATGCACCTTAAAATCCCAGAATCACATTTACAAGTAGCTCTCATTTTATCACGAAAGATGTCTTACTGACAGAAATGACCTTCACTTGTACCAAAAACATTCCTAACATTGCTTTTTAAATGGATAAGTACATGTTCATATTAGAATCATAGTGTAGTATTTTTTTCAATGCTATTGCAAAAATAAGAAAGGGTTTCTGGCAACAACTTGGATACGAATGAAAGACATATGACAACATTGTACTAGAGTGAATAAAACGGGGTTCTAACATTATTATATCAATAAATTTATGTTACTATAACAGTAAATTCAAAGAGATTCTGGAACTTTGAGATAAAAATGCTTAGCTAGATTTCTGGACTGACAAACGCGGTCACGGACCATTGAAGCTTAACCTTGACATAAATAGTTCGGCTTTGTTACGATAACTATTTTTGTCACTATGTCAATATCCTTCAAAACTATGGCAAAGACATGACGTATTAAATGATACATTTACGCATACATATATACATTCTACAAATGTAAGGGTTAGAAAGAAAAACTAAAACTAATTATTTATCCTATGTACGAATTCACTCATTGACTACAGACATATATTTTGTGCTTATTTGTATTTTTTTATCTTATACTTTAAGAATGTGCACGATTTCTATGCCAATTAGCAGTCAGATATTGGCCGAACAAAAAGCAAAGTCACACTCTTAAACAGCTTTTCTTACAACATTTACAGTCGCACAAAATAAATATCACATTACGTATATTACCTGATGTCCACGGTAGCATACCCAGTTAAATGCAGTCTTCCTCCCATGTTGCAAGGCGTTTCTGGCATCCTTAAGATCGGAGTTTGCTTGTTTTTGCCAGCGTTTACCCTCAGAATAACACTCATAAGGTTCATTTTCAATTTTATTCTCAAACGATAGCGCTTGCTCCTGAACAATGTAAAGCTTGTTTCGATTAACTTTAGTAGGATATTCTTCGCCAATATCTATTTTACAGTGATGATCAATTTCTTCACGCATTTCAACAAAAATGTATGTTGGTGTTTTGTCTTCTGTTTCACCGTCATCTAGCTCTAAAGCCACACACGTATATTCAGAGAAGTTGTGATTACTGTCATTTTTATCAAGATATGTATGCAATGCCCTTGGAACAAATGTTCCCGGCTTTGGAGTGTACTGCATTTTGGCGGTTGGTTCTGCAGCAATTACTTTTTGAAAAATACTACTGGCATTCTGTTTGACGCTGTGTTGCATTTTGGTGTTGTTAATTATACTTTTCGAATAAGCTTCGATCTTTTTTCTGTCAAGTAGATCTTGACATAATTGAAGACTATTACACTGTAACAACCTTTGTGCAACGAAAAGAAGTTTATCTTTCAAAACACCATTAAAGATCTGGTTGAGATGTAAGGCTATGACTTCGACAACATCAGAAAACCAATTCTGATTATCACTGGTTTCAAAATAAACCAAAGGGTTGCCTCCGTTCTCAGTTACATGAACTGTCTTTTGTTCTTGTGTGTTGTTTACAACGCCTTCTATCCCTGAAGATAAACAACTACCATTTCTCAAGAAAAGGAAGGTTTTTATACCAGAAACGTTCTTTAATTTCATATGTTTGAACTTTTGAACAATAGTGTCCTCTATTTCGTCTGTCCATAGTTTGTTTTCCGCTTTAAATGCATGTCTCACAAGTCTACAAACGCTATCGATGAAAACGTCGTTATGAAAAAAATCTTCTATTTCGATAGCTTCAGAAGGATCCTTTTCTTCCATCTCTGACAGCGTAACTACTTCATCGACAATTTCAGACAATAGCTGCGGACGACTGCTTCTGTCTATCCGGCCGAAACAATCTATGATTTCATCCATGCGCAATTCTTTCGTGCATAAACGATGAAATCTAATCATGTAATTTAGTTGTATATCTTTACCCTTCTGCAATCTTTCATACAAATACACATTATCACACATGACCAGAGTAGATGCATCCATAAGTCTTTTTTCCTCATTAAGAAGGTAAAGAGTATTTACACTACAAGATAAGTCCACCTTTTCATTCTTGAGTAACAGAAATAGATTTGTCATTGCCTTGAATGATGCGCCATACTGAAGAGAGGAAAGGTCTCTATCTTTACTTTCTTGTTCTATTCTGGATAAAAGTCTGATATAAATATCAATTGTTGGTTGTCTGATTGCTCCCAGACTCAAAAACACGCTTTTGTACTGACTGAAAACAATCGGAGCTTCATATAAGTATGGCAGAATCTCTTCGGTCGTTTTACAATTGATTACCACTTTCGAAGCTTTTACTATGATAGGGTGTTCAGGAAAAAAAATCATTGGCACTTGTTTCAAAGAATCTGGACATTTCTTCATACCGGACATACCCAGGGCAGTATATATGTCTCTTACTATGTATGTCACTAATTCTGCTGGAAAAGCTGGTTTATGAATCAAATTCTCAATCCTGTAAAATATATTTCTACAGTGTCTAAATAATTCTTCATCTTGGGGCTTCTGCAAAACTCCTAACATTTGAGCTAGTTCGTTGCATTTATCGTCTCTTTCGTCTACCCAGGATGGTAGAATATTTGACGTTGTCCAACAAGTATTAATATTTTCTTTTGTGGGAATCACTGACTTCGCTATAGAGATCATGGAAGAATCATTTAGTTGCTGTTGTATATTTGTCAATGTCCCTTCTACTCTTTTCGGTACAATAAACTTAATAACGGAAAGTTTTTGCAAACATTCTTTTTGTTTTCTGAAGTGGTTGCAAGACCGTAAAAGTTGTTCAAACAGTCGCAATGATTGTTTTTGAACATCTCCCGAAATAGTAACTTTTCCATCATTCGCTATTCTATCTGCAAACCTTTCAAACAGTTTCAAACTCATATTGCATCGTAGTCCCAGTAATTTGAACACGTCAGTTATGTGCTTGATGCGCAGTTCCTTTGGCAAAAGCTCTTCCTTTCTGCACAGTATTTCAAACAATAGTTCATGCGTGTCCTCTGTATTTACTGGAGGTTGATCGTAAAACAAGTCTTGAACGCATGCAAATGTTTCCTTTCCATTACCTACATCAATAAATGGTAATACTTTGAGTTTCTCTAACAACCTGCTCTGATCATAAAGTTCTCCTGTCATCACAGCTCTACATATAAAATCAATGTGGACATAGAATTGGTCTCTCGTCAGAAGACTTTGATTTGGTATGATGACGTTGATATAGACATCTTCAACATTTGTGCTCTCAATATCCAAATGCTTATAAAGAGTGACTAAGCCTATGTCACGTAGTAAAATACATTCGGTCTTCGTGGCAATCTCGTTAAGTCCGTCTTGAGGAATGTTCTTTGGAACCATTACTACTTGTTTGTACTTTTCCAGGGAAATTAGTTCACCTGACTGAGACAGGAATAACTGCATCTTTTTCAAGTTTCTGATATCTTGCGTTGGAAGTACGCTGATGGAATCTGCAAAGTACTTTAGTACCAACTCAGCTTCTTCTACCTTGATGAAAACTTTGTTTATCTCTAGGTAATTCTGGACGAAACAGCGTAGTAGTTTTCCTGGATATAGACTGCTTGGTATTTGTTCTAAGATAAGTTCATACGAGCTAATGTCGGAACCGTCACTTTCACTAAGCATAGTTTCATCAAGCTCTAGTAAATCAAACCTTCTGATAATGTCTTGAAGTTTTGCATTGGACTTAAAACTGTCCAAGTTAAGTAGCCGGTCGATATCACTGACTGCAACAATCATCTTCCTGCTTAATGATAGTGTGCAAGCCGGAATCAATGGCAGTGCTTTCAGTCTCCTCAAAGCGTTGCTTACTACTGTTGGTCTTTTATTCTGCTTGAAAGCAGGAAGCTGCTGCTTGAAAAAGTCCCAGAATGATTTTAGAAACTGTTCGGATGGAATGTTTGTATAATGTAACACAGGTACATTTTTCTTTGAAAATAAATCGGTTTTATCCACTAAGTCTACAAAATCTTTGATAGTGAATACTTTTAATGACTGTTTCAATCCCTTGACAACATCTGTCTGAAATTCGGTTTCTGTTTTGTAAACATGAAGTATCAGATCAACAAGATGGGAATGTAAAAATATATTCCGTTGGTCTGGGAAGAAATCAGCATACTGTGTTACAAAAAGTGGGTCAGTATTCGACAATTTCCTCAAAATTCCATCCTGTGTGAGCATAATTGGTAAATCTTTCAAAGATTTGACGAATTTCTTTTTATTCTGCAAACAGTATTCAAATACCACTTTGACATTTTCTTTGCTATGAAATACTGTTTCGGTAATGACAGTATCTGTACAGATTTGACAGCGGTCGTTATATTTTCTACTGCCAGATGTTATATACTTTATCACCCGTTTCGGTGCTAAATGCTCAAAAGTTTGTTGAATTTCTTCAAAGGAGTCTCTAATTTGTTTTGGAACGCTTACAATTCTCATACCTACAGACCGCAAGATAGTTTGAAGAGAGAACTTTGGATCACGAGTTCCTGTGTTATCATCGCTGTGATATGCAGGGAATTGTCCACCTCTTACATGTAAGGAGGTCCATGATAATTTCACTTTTTGCGGTTCGTCACTCGGTTGGCTGTCTTCAACTATTTCTGTTTGTATATATGGTAGAAAGTTTATGCATTCTGTAGCAATATCTCTATATACAGCATTTGAGAGTTCCTTCCAATAGAAATCCGTTAAATGTTTATGAATCGGAAAAAGAGAAAAAAAACCATCTAAAGCCTGTTTAACATCTTCCTGGCTAATGACCTTGTCTGAAAACCTTTCTTTCAACACAGAATGCTTTGACTTTAACAACAATGTGTAAGACCTTGCAATCATTTGCCTTACAATCATCAAGTTCCACTGCGTTCTGTGGCAATTGCCAGTGTTCTCTGATGTCCAAAGCGTCCTTCTTTTTTCGTTCTCTAGAACAAAGTGTCCGTTAATGTGAATCGGTAAACCAGTCCGTGTGGGAAGAGGCAGTGAACAGAATGCAATTCCATTCTCATTTGATCGGCTGTCATTTTCACAGCAGGCAATACCACCAATTGGCAACAATGCAATATTGCCTCTGGCACACTCTTCTTTCACAGATTCGTGAATGGGTTTGAATTTATCGAACCCGATAGTCTGAATCACTCTGAAAGATGAGAAAGCTTGTTTCTCGGACTGTTTCGTCTCCTGTAATGTTACACAATATTCAGCAGATTCCTGTTCACAAGCAAAATGTTCATGTTTCCCGGTTTTTAATATTTCACAAAGACTCCGTTTGGCTTCTGAAATTATACTTCTCTTTTCATTATCCGATTCTGACAGAGACATTTCGATTAAATATTCTTCTGTATAAATGTTTCCGCTGTATGTCAATACCCTTACACTTTTAAGATTATTCAGAAATATCATTACATTCTTAAGCTCTTCACAAAATATGTCAAGCAGGGAAGAAAGCTGGAACATATTGACAACTTCTCTTTTGATATCTGATGATTCTGTCCTTAATGGAAATCTAAATATGGTTCCATTACTAATATGACTGAAGACTCTACGTTCATGATAGCCCTCCAAAACATCTCTGTGATTCTCTCGAATGTAGTTAACGTTTTTGAACCTCTTTCCTGGTTTGTTTGTAGTTACACCTGGAATGAATTTGGCCAACGGGTCGAAAAAGCAAACTGTTTCGCCATTTTCCAATTCATTTCCTTTAGTCAAGAATGAAGGTGCGTCGGTAAGGTTATACACAGTATTGAAACCAACTCCAAATTTGCCGATTTTTGATGGGTCATTATACTTGCTCCCTCGACCGAGCCTTGTGATTCCTTCTAAATCGGCTTTTGAAAACGAACTATCGTTATAAACACATAATGCAGGACCTTGCAAAGGTTTTGAGCGTTCATCAAATATTGTATCGTATCCATATGTATTCATATCTTTAATAAAGATGATTTCAGAGGCACCGGCGTCATCTGCGTTTTGTAAGAGCTCTTTAAAAATACTCGTGTCTACAGAGTTACAATCAACAAGGCGCTGAAGGCGATGAACCAATGACTCGTGTTGAAAAAAAGCAACAACATCCTCAGACGTTTCATCAAGTCGCTTTAGCTGTTTACTTTTAACACCAAAAGCTCTCGCTGCTTTCCGTGGGACGTTTTCATGAACATAAACCATTGTTTCTGTCTTTTCAGTCAAATGCGAGTCGTCAAAGCACATTTCAGCGCAATTTCTTATCACAAGATGCTCATCAGGTGCGTAAATAGCACGGATTCCTGTACTTTCTGATATGAATTTATCTGTGTCTTGAACAACCTCCCTATCGAAGCAATTCTTCAAGAATTTTAGTAAGTTAATAGAAGTGCATATCACATTATCATTTACTGGGACATCCCCGTATTCGTTTTTGATGTTTTGCAGTTCAGATGCCACGTCTCGAGCACAGAAATGTTCTCGAATTTGCAAAACGCGACAAAGCCTCGGATAACGCGCAACAGCTGTGTTACTGTAACTAAAAAGAAAAGGTCCACACCCTTCTAGTTGGTCGTCATGAGACAGCCTGTAAGGTGCTACAAACGACCCTGAGACCCAAATAACATTTCTATTTTGAAGCTTACATATTTCTTTAAGGTGAATGTGCTTTTCTAAATAACTATACAATGACTCCACGGTGTGCTCAATTGTTAATATGACATTATTGTTGAGCATTCTGACGTTGTAACTATCAGATAGTGTTATCAATTGCTGAACCACGTCGGCAATATAATGGCCTATCTTGTCTGAACCTTGCAAGCCAAGGTAGCAAAATACTTCATCTAAACCGGCTTCAGCTATCCTTTCTGTAATTTCTAATTTATGACAAAAGTCACTGTCTATGACAAGACGTAAACAGCTCACTAAGTCTTTATATTCACGAGTATACAGTGCCGTGGGTTTTTGAAAAGTTAAATCTTTCGGTGGCAAACGTTCATGAATTTGACAAGATTGACGTTTTATGTGTCCAATCTTATATGTGTCGGCATGCCATTGGAAAGGCCAATACTCTGGTTTCATCATTACCGGTAGACATGCAATATTTCGTAAGACAGTGAACAGTTTCTTATGTTCTTGTATATGTTCACATAGATACGACAACAAATGCGCACATAATTCCTCCATGCATTTAAAACAGGCTGAGTGCTCATTTTCTAGTCTATTTGCTATTTCTAAGACCATGTCGTCCGAAATAATTTCGAACCTCATTCCGATTTCCTTCATACTATCTGAAAGTTCTTTGCTTATAAACTCACTATCGGGAAAGAATCCTTTATTTCTTGGAAATAGTCTAGATACTTTCGATTCTGGGTCTATGATAAATGACGCACATTTCAAGTCACCCGCATCAGTTGGAATTACTTTGTGCCCCTTCAGCCAATGACAAACTTTTTGATTATGCAGGCCAATGGCGTATTTCAGTATAGAGTCCCTTGATTGTATTGTCACTTCCTGTGGTAAACAGTGCAGTTTAGGTAGGAAATAATTCATCAAAAATTTTTCTGATGTTACCGTTTTCGCCTTAATTTTCGATTTGTTTGACTTGTACAATAAGTTGTAAACGTCTCTGTTTACGTCAATAACAATTTTACTGCAAAGCAGTTCCAACACTTGAAACATAACGTTACCTATTTCGCAATCTTCCCTAACATCTGGATCCAGAAAGATGCATTTTGCTAAATCAAATTTCTTTTCATTTTTTTGAAAGATTCTAAAAGTCCTTTCTCCTGTAACATTTGTGTACAACGATTTCACTAGACGTCTACCAAAAGTATCGTCCTCATGTTCTTTTTCAGGCCAGATTTGAAATATATCTGACTCTGTAGAAGTTATATTTTCCAACAACAAAATAGTCGCACCGACGACTGCATCACTTATAAGCAGTTCATTCCATGGTGCTTCAAGCGCAGTTTTGTCATCGTCAGACCTAGTCTTCAATGTTTGTCTATCCACAGAAATATTGAACTTTCCGTTGATATGGAACTCAAAAGGGTGTTCCTGCGAAATAGGAAGAAAGCAGAAGTAACGCCCTGATTTATAAAACCCGTCAGGTAATTCACATAGTTTGAGAACTTGATAGCTCGAGTAAGGCACTTGGCATGACCTTACTGGTATAGCTACTGCAGCAAGCGGAAGTGACCCTTGAACACTGTTTGAAATATCTATTAAATCTTTACTTGTCCCAGTTGCCCATGATGCAAGCCAAGTAACTTTATTTTCATGATTTTCGATATTACTTCTTGCGTCATAGTTCTCAGTGGATATGGTTACCTGCTGGAGTTGTCTTAGATGGCTCCGTTCGAGACATTGCATTTCCTTTTCTTTACATACCTCTTCCACAATATCAAAACTGGCATTCCCATTAACATTCTGTTTCCTTCCATTGACCTTAAAGATCAAAGAAGCCTCAGAAGGATCTGTACCGTCATCAGGTAAATGAAACACTTCTATGTGTTTTATAGATCTATTGAATATCAGTAAGTTACTGGAAAGCTCTTTTATTTTTTGCAAAAGTGCTTCAGTTTCATCCTTTGTATATATTTTATCGCTTATTTCACTTTCTCGTCTTCGCAATGGCAACCTGAATAAAGTACCATGATACTGCGGATTCGACTGTGATGTTATTTCGCATCCAAAGATTCCTTCATACGGTTTCAGTTGGTTGCAAAACGTTGTTGACATAGCGATTTGATTTTTTGCTTTGCTAAGGTCAATCTTTATACCAGGACTCTTTCTGGGTAATGCATTTTCTAAAAATGAAGTATGAGGATCAAAAATGATCACATTCATATCTGACAGCAAACTTGGAACGTCTGTCATGTTGTACACTGAACAGAATCCTAAGCCAAACTTTCCTACTTTTTCTGGTTTATCGACTTTTGCTCCGACGCCAAGCTGTTTTATGTTTGTGAAGTCCTCTTCAGAAAACACGGCATCATTGTAAATCCACATTGCCGGTCCCTGACAGTGAGACATTCCGTCACTGAGAAGGTTTGTCTGAAAATCCTTGTTTTCTCGTTCGTCAATCATGACATAAAACTTACTTGCACATGCATCCTCAGCGTTTTGAAACATTTCTTTTATGACGGAAAAACCATCAACGTAACATCTACTTATTAAGTTGCGTATTCTGACAGTCAGCCTTTCCTGTTGACCCCATTCCTCAAATGCGTCTGTCTCTGATAACATATGTCTTCTTATATTCTGGACACCTAGGGCGTCCGCTGTGGAAGCTGGCAAAGTTGGATGAATGTAATATAAGTCATGTTTGTCAAATGACTGAATGTCAGTTGCGTCCATTTCAAAATATATGCACTGCTTTGCAGGCTTCAAAGTCACTTTAGTTATGTCTCTATTATATACAGGAACTAATATCTCTCTATTTTCTGTTTCATTAAGATGTTTCTCTTTTAACCTGTTTAAAATCGCGATTACCATTTGAAGCACTGACGACCCTTGCAGACTCTCAGGTCGATTTTCCGACTCATCTTTTATAGCATCTAATACGTTGATATACATTTCAAAGTTCTGCTGTCTCGTACACCCAAGACTGCTAAAGAACTCTGTAAGATCCTGTAATTCGGACGGAAGTTTTGTGACAAATGGTTGCATGTCTAAATCGCTACTGGATGATTCAATGTATATGTTCTTGAGAGAAACAAAACATTCTCCATTCCAAATAAAGTTGATTTTTAAGTTTGAAAATTCCGACTGAACATTTTCTTTATCTTTGTGTTCTGCAAGCCATTTGTAAATTTCCGTAATCATGAGGATGAACGAGGGCTTCAGATTTCTTTTGTAACTGAGCACAACATTTTTTAAGTGCATAACAACATCTTTGATTTCGGGTTGATCATCCCACCGAAATTGGTCTGCTAACTTTATGTGATTTCCACAGTCGACAACAATAAGAACGGAACCTATCAAATTGATGTATTTAACCGATTTGACTTCCGACGGACTACATATTCGTTCAGGTGAACATCTGTTCCTTAGTGTAAGGCATCTCGGATAGGTGTCAGATTGTGTGATTTGTATAGGGACGATTTTTCTATTTTTCATGCTTTCAACATTAATCAGTTTTGGATACTGATTCAAAACTTCGAGTAGCGCATTTGCCTTTTCACTGGATATTGTTGCATTTTGTACCATATTACTGCTTATACTTCTACAAATTCTTTCAATGTCTTTATGTGCCAGGTCACCTCTACAACGCAAACCAAGCTTCCGTAAGCTTATTAGTGTTTGTGCTTCAATTACACCCGAGCGTTGTGGGAACATAGAGTCGAGTTTGAACAGCCTTACCAGTAACTCGTCACTTGGATCGAAAAGTGCTGATGGTTGCTTTGGTGGACCATCTTCACATTCAACAAACGCGATCTGCTTTTGTATTATTGTTGATTTGATTTCTTCATCGTCAACATATTTGGGCTTGAGCAAGATCCAGTTCAGAAACACTTTAACTTCTTCTGGACTGTATTTACCAAACATGTTCAATGAACCGAGGACCATTTCCCTACCATCAAGGCATATTACACCAAGACGTTTTGCTAATATTTGTTCTGCCTCACATGACGTTCGTATCACAGGTTTGAAAAAAAACACTGGAAAATTTTCTCCAGTGTAGATATTCTGGTTTTGCTGAATCGACACAATGGTACACGGTTGTTCTTCGTGTGTGTATTGCCTAAACAGTTTTAAACTTTTCAGGTTTTTGATAGTCCGTTCTCTAAGATCTGTGTGCAGCCTACCAGCTAGGAAAGACAGGAATGCACTTTGCTGTTCCAAGCTCACGTTCTTATTGAAACGTTTGATAGCCTTGGAGACAATGTGCTCTAATAACTTCAGTAAGTTGTTGCTGTTGTCAGTATACATGTAAGGCGAGACTATTTCTTGTTTTATCCAGTCTGGCATTTTCTGTACAACCTTTACCGATAACAAATCAAATGCTCCGACAATGTATTTCATTGCTATTGTATTTTCAACTTCTGGCATGTAGAACAATAGGTCTGTTAGACTACAAAGTGAAATACTGTCGGCAGTTTCCCAGTCTTGTTCAGAATAAAGTGGAAACAACCTCAAATTCTTGAACTGGTCTAGTGATTCCAAATAACGTGTTTGAATAAACTTCCAAATACCTTCAAGCCATGTTTTCCATCGGCGTTCATGTATTTCTGCAGCAAATCCATTTTCAATGTCTTCTATAAGGACTTCCCTTGTCATTTTCACTGCATTTCCTGCATCAAGATCTGTGAATCGACCACAGGTGCCTGAAAAAGATAGAACAACAGTTGAGATTATATTTTCATGAATACGCTGAAATGAGGAAGAACGTGGATTGATTTAAGTAGTTCTTTTCATTTTGAAGAAAAAACACTGGTTAAAAAATATAATTGCTTTAATTCCATATTCAAAGCAAACGTACCTTTTTTATCTAAGTTTCGTATCACATCCCACAGACCTGACCGAATATCAGGCGACAGAAATCTGTCTGACTTCCCAGGAAAGAGTTCAATCACTTCTTTCGGTTCACAGAATGTAATCTTTTTGTCTCTAAAGCACGTGAAAGAACTGTCTGCAAGTGGAAGCAGCTCCAGACCTTCAAGGCATGTATATCTGGAATCTTTCGTTAAAACCTGTAACAAATCTTCCCTTTGTTTAAGCGGAAATGTCTTGTATCTTGTATAGTTAGTCAAATGTTCGCAAATGTAGTCAGGTGTCACTTCTTTAAAGTTAGCTGACACATTCAAAACGAGTTTGGGCACTATCGCACATTCTACTCCATCTTCAGACAAAAGTTTAACCACAGTGTTACGACAGGATTCGTGAGTGTATATGAATGATTGATATGAAAGAAGAGCCACACTATCAATATGTGCCCATACAGGTTTATCACTCATGGTACAGACCATTTTGCTATCCTTCACAATGTGTAGAAACGTTCTTGCCATGGTTTCCCACTTCTTGTTAACCTTATCCATGTCAGGTAAAACACTGTAAACAGACGTAACCATGCTATTTCTATTCCCCGATTTTCTACAGAGCTCAATCATTTCTTGATACAGACAAGAGTATGCCCAAGGAAGCATTTCGCTTACTAGCACGTGATTCCATTCTATTGCTTTGTCAGTCTGTTTGCTGGATGAAAACCGGTCTTCCCACTTTACCTCTCTCCTGTTGTTGCCCAAAGCAAAGAACGCATTCAGGTGCACTGGTAATCCAGTAAAATTTCGAGTATCGTCTGGGAGAGGCTGGTTACAGAAAACTCGGCCAATCTCTTTTGTTTCGTCCTCTTCGTCCACGAAATCCTCTATAACAGGAACTGCAAGTCCAACGATATGGTGATAACACAAATCATCATCTTTTAGAAGTTCTAAAGTTCGCTTAGATAACTGACCTCCTTTCAGGTAATTCAAAATCAGCCATCTTGATCTAGATTGTTTCGAGTCCCCTTCTTTCACTTTTTGTTCGCTTGTAATGTATGTAATATTTGTCCAGTGTTTCGATTCTTCTGGGACGTTCCTTCCAAGTGCTGTCAGATAATCATTCAGATCTTTCTTCTTTTCTATTAAGTTCTTGCTTTCGTTGTCAATCTGTACGCTGTAAGAAGCATTACGTTTTCCAAAACTCTTTCGAGATAGCACATGAAGTAATGATGTGTTCCCTTTGTTAACATCTGGCATGTCAAAATAAATTTCTACTTTGCATAACGTTTTAGAAAACATCACACTTCGCTCAGCCTCTGGCATAAATGATTCTAGTAGAACATTAACCTCTTGTTCAGAATATACGATATCTGATATTCGCGATGGCTTTTGTCGTAATGGAAACCAGAACATTGATCCACTGTAAAAGCCAGTTTTGAATATGCTTTTGGAAAAGCTAAATGTGTCGCAAAAGGCGTCCATGATATCGGTTGCATCAAGACTTTTCCAACGCCGTAGGTTGATTAGTTTGATGATAGTGCACACTTTGTCTTGGTTGCGCTCAAGAGGATTTATGAACATAAATTTGTCCCCACTGATGATGCATGGAAAATCTGTCAAGAGGACAATTCTAATAAACATTTATTTAAAGCATATATTCTATCGTCTGTATAAAAACGTAGAAAGGAACATCTTACTTGCTTTTCGAACACCAGATTATTGGTTTGCACGTATATGTCTTGGTTAAATACTGATGCTGCACTCATTATTTCACCTCATTCAATACTAAGTAACCAAGCCAATGTCTGACATGGAGTCTCCATCTCTTATTTCGCGACAAGAGTTACACCTATCATTGTTCAAGGTTCAAGGTCACACAAACAAGTGACGGGCATTGTTAACTTTTTCTGTAAAATTAGCAGATGCAATAGAGTTCATGTTGACTGTTGTCCGTGTAAAATACTATCACATGTTACATTTGTTTTGTACTACAACACCTAATGCCTTAATAAGATTAGATAATCAATTACAGCTACTAGTACTTACTAGACAAAATATGAAGGTCAAGTACAACCAATGATCATGACATTTGCAACAAAGTTCAGTACTTTCAAGTAAAAGAACTCAGATATTGTGACCCTCATGATTTCAAATTTAAGTATAAGCTTTATACTTCCTCCTCCATAGTCTGAATTCAATTTTTACAGGGCTCGAGACCTTTTGGTACTCAGTACAGAAATGTTTCTTATGTAACCTAACCTAAAATCAATGATAACCAAACAGTTTCTGATTGCATAAAATTCTGACATTTCAAAACAATAAAAACGTTAAAAAAGTTAAATCGAGCATAATCAACCACGTCACAAAATATTCTAAAATATGTACCTGTCATATGGAAGATAGATTTGAAACCGAGGCCAAATCTTCCAATTTTCAAAGGATCCTGGGATTTATCAGTGGTATATATTGACCTTATTCCAGTCCAGTCGTTGTCTGAGAACACAGAATCATTGTAGAATACCAATGCTGGGGCCTAAATATAAAATTATGTTTAAGACTTGAAGATAGTAAAATGACTTTAATTTGCGATGTGTTAACTAGACTGTCGATATTACATGCTAGCATTCATAAATGACTTCACAGCTTTCCATTTTGAACATTCTTACAATAACTGTTGCCTATATCAACAAAAATCCATTCTGCTTTGAGAATTGAGTGATAATGAATCTAATGCGTCACCATTTTTGAAGGTACATAACCTTCAACATTTCTTAAGGCCCGTGTGTGACAATACATAACATGATCCCCTTCTCACGACAGTTTATGACTATGCACAACAAGTCCCACCCTGTGTTACGCATCTTTGTGGTCATGCATAATCTATTCCACGTTTTTTAGCGTCCCTGTGTGACAATTCATTTTACCTGTTCTATCCTTTCCTACTCCCCTATGTGACCAAGCATAGCCTGTTCCACCTTTTCATACACTCTGAGTGACAATTCATACCTATTTCCTTCCTTACTTGTATCCTAGTGCGACCATGCATAACCTTATCGTTCACACGCCTGAATGATAATTCATATTCCTATGGCCTTTACACGAGGTGAGTCAACAATAGAAACACGTTTCGTCATTAATGTACATAGCTTCTGTTAGAGAAGTGCGGCATATGTTTTATTTCCACGTGCAAGCTCTACTAAGTTGTTCAATATTTCAATCAATTTACACAAATGCATACCTGATTTGATGAGGTTCGCTTGCATACGCTAATACAGATTCTAGGTTCCGGCAATGGCATTCAATTATAAACGGTTCCTCTTGAAAAGAAGGCAACGCTTACTGTTATGAAGCATGCACTTCATGAAGAAAATTAATCACGCTTTCAACATTTGAAAAACGCTGGGCATGCATTAAAGAGAAGCTGTAAAACACCCAAGAATTAGGAGCCAGTGAAGAAAGATTGGGAAATTAGTTAAAAGGGGACAGTAGACAGATTTTGCATTACAAGAGGTAAAGATTTTTTAGTTTAAAATGAAAACGTTATAGCAATATGGTTGCCAAAACAGTTTGAATAGCATTCAGGTCATAGGACAACCACGATTACTCAATTTTTCCAAACCTTCACATGGGAAGTCATAGAACAGTCACCATACGGCCCATATCACACTTTGACTTTATATTTGATGTACATCTTTTTCAAGAATTGAAAAAGTGACTCGCTAGATACAAATGAAGCTCTAAAGGAAAATGCACTCATGTAAACATCCATTAAGTGCCGTAGACATGTGGTTCACTGACGCTAAACAAAAGGGCCTGAAAACTTGAATGTAAGTGTAGAGTGAATAATGGAGAGTAAGTACGTAGGTAGGCCAGCAAGTCAACAAGTAAGTTAACAAGTAATCAAGCAACCAAGCTGCGAGGCAAGTAAATATATTAGTGAGAAAGTAAGTAAGCAAGCAAGCTAGTTAGTAAGAAAGTAAGTAGAAACGTAAGTAAGTAAATATTATTATTGTTGTGACATGTGCATGATATATGTAGAGGAAAAAAGAAGTTACAATTTTGACTTGTCATCAAAGGCGATCAAATTCAACTGTGCACCTACTTATTGACCCACGGGCATATATACAAAGAATTTAAAGTGAGACTCTAGTTATCAAACCCTTAAATGTTTCCTTGTTTCCTTTTCACTGTGAATTTCTTCATTTATACGTCT
Organism: Saxidomus gigantea; assembly: GCA_032359765.1. Classification (NCBI taxonomy): domain Eukaryota; kingdom Metazoa; phylum Mollusca; class Bivalvia; order Venerida; family Veneridae; genus Saxidomus; species Saxidomus gigantea. The sequence continues at coordinate 15,899 of JAUMHA010191492.1, forward strand.
CCCTTGATAAAGTATTTTCATTTCAGTAGCACCGGCGTCATCAGCATTTTGTATCAGCTCCTGTAAACAAATATAAATTGACTCAAAATTTATTATATATTTCTATGCAAACAAATATAAACAAATTGTGTTTGCTATGTTTTTGCTTTAACCATTATTAGGTGGAATACTGAAATTCTGTTTAACTTGAAGTTGATGGACGGAAATACATGTACTCTTTTTCACTGTGGGGAATCACGTGACTTTGTTTTGATAGACTTCACGGACAATGGCGGATGATAAACACCGGTAAGTGCCTGATTTTCGTACTTTTTCGTTCATATTACTTTC
>JAUMHA010191603.1:0-16228 GCA_032359765.1 Saxidomus gigantea
TGCTATGGCACCAATGGGTAAGTACCATCATTTCTTTAATACACCTATAGCAGCAATGTTTAAAAGGCCCCCCATGAGTTGTCGTTTTCATTAACTATATGCAATACAAAGTTTGAAGAAAATTTACTGTGGAATAAAAAAAGATATATGAAATTTTGCAGCCTACCCCCATTCTGAAAGTTCAGACAAACATGATTTTATACCAGAAATGATATTGTCAGTAACCGTACACATAATGTTTCATAGTTTTGGTTTTAAAATACTCGGTATACAATGAAGAGTTACAATAATAGCACAATCAACATTTTAGTTCAACTAGTAAATGACCTAAATCACTTGAAAGCGTCATGATACATAATGATGATAATGTTATAATCTGTTATGTCCATAGTAGTAAATGGGGCAAAAAATCAAAGCAAAGTTCAAATTGCATGATTGTGGCATGAATTTAGGATTAATAATTTTTTTCATAGTTCTATGCAGTAATATTTTTAATATTACTTAAAAGGCAAAGAATCATGAAGGTTTACCGTGTAGATTTTCAAAAGTTCAGATTTGAAATCAGTCATTATCATTTTTCCCAACCCAGGTTTAAATTCTGTTTTTGGTGTATGAGCCTTGTATGTCTTATTTAAATGTTAAAATGAAACAAAATATGAATGAAACAACCTTCTTAATGTTCGGAAGAATTGTGTATTACATCCTTTATGATGCATAAAGTTGCTTCATTAAGGAATATGTGTTTATCCTATACAAATTATTTCGTATACCACTTATTTAAAAATTTCTGCTTTTTATGCCCCCAGTGCATATAGATTTGCTCTTGTCCGTCTGTCCGTCCAAAAATCTTGTGGCTTAAACTGTTCTTTTACTAACTGACCCTGAGAATCACTAAATTTCATAGAAATGTTTGTGATGAAAAGTTGTGCACCTGAGTTTTAGTGTTCATATTGGACCAGTAACACCAAAGTTATGGCCCTTGACTTATTCAAAATCTTCTCTCTTTCTCATGTTTTGCATGCTAATTAAAAAAACAAGATGTCCCAACCTGACTATTTCAGCAGGTAATTTTTTTTTCTCAAATTAAAGCAGATTATTTACATTAATTTTGTAGGGTGAACATTTCTTAATAGAATCAATTTGTAGGAAGAAGCTGTCACCTGCCATCTGATATCTACAACTATCTAAATTAAAAAAATAACACACACACAGATCTCATAGATTGCTATGATATCAATATGACCAGATGTTTCAGGCAAGAGAAACTATAGGAAAACGTTTAGAGATAGTCTAATAGATCAGGAGTTACGTAAATGTCAATATTTTGAGGTATTATTACAGAATAGATCTGACAAGTAATGGATCTTGTATTCTTCATTGATCTCAAAATTGCCTTACTTAGCTAAATCAATAGACATAATCGTCTTACAGGGAGTTTTTATTAGCAACAAGATGTAACCTATAAATATCCTAAGTAAGGCTGGAAAGTTCAAAATGGACAAACACATGCTATAGGGTCAAGTAAGAGTTAAGCGGATTTCTACGTTGTTGGAGTTGCTGCCAACATTGATTCCTGTACTGAAAATTCTAGTTCTTCAACATGTTCACAGTAACAGGATAAGCTATTGTGATTGTTTTATTATCTTACAAGTAGAACGCCATTGTTGATCAGGCCTTGCTAAAATTTCCATTTTGATAACCAGACAATTCTTACCACCTTAAATCTCAGTCTTTAAAGTGGGTCAGTAGGTCATTAGAAAGCAGGGCTGTTTCTTTTTCTACAAAATTTTATTGGAATATGTTAACTGTCGTCTGCTGCGCTGGCTCTTAATGTAACAGTAACATCTCCATAGAGACCATCTTCTCAGACCAAACTGACAATATTTACTGTAGATATAAGTATATGAGTAGTTATATAAGATAAAAATGTTGATACTTTGTTTTCAGCATCCTTTGACACTTGGACATCAGTGTGTGAAGATTATGCCCTGCAGTTAGAGACAGACGGACAGTATCACAAGGCTGCGAGCTATTTCCTGGCATGTCACAAGGTTTATGAGGCAATAAGACTCTTCAAGAGGCATAAACTCTTCAAGTAAAGCTTTCACTCAAACATTATGCATCTTTTACTTATGATCACCCAAGCATGAAGTATGAAATCATACATCTGTCAGTTGTCATTGTATTATATATAAATAGCATTTCCTCTGAATGTCTTTGTCAGTTGAGCTGAAAGTTCTATGTCTATGCATAATGCATGGGGTTTTCTATTGGAATCTATTCAAGTCTGATGCTGGTAGAACAATGGTTAACAAGGTAATTGATAAGAAAACATCTGGTGCAATTTCAAGATCTGTCACAGACATGTTCCACAGGTGATCTATCAAGAGTGTTCAAAAGATTACTGTCAAAACCAATGCCACAATTTCTATTTCTCCCTATACAGCTTTACTGATAGCTTTAAAAGTTCTTCCCTCTGAAACCATTTGTCAAATTTTAATCCTTCTTATTGAAGATATTTAGGTCACTTTTCCCCCAGAGTTATTTGTAATTCAGGTCATGTGTTGCACAGGCATTTGAATGCTTATCTCAGTGAAGGCCAGACTACTTTAGGGATGAGGGTAAACATCGATTGAAATAATGATCATATAAAGTTGATATATACATGTACTCAAATCAAGTTTAAATAAAGCTAAATGTTCAGCGTAAAGTGTGAAAACTGGGTACATAAAAGTATTGACACAACTTAAAATTGAAGTGTTTCAAGACATTTATTTAAACATGTATAAAATAGTTTTAAGACATAGTGAACGTCTTAAGAAGTATTTTGACATCATTGTTATGTTTGCTCTATACTGATATTACCAATTGATGAAGGGTTAAAAAGAAGAGCTGCTGTTTTATTTACAATTTGAAATCTTTGTGTTGGATGCCTTTCTAAACATTTTGCAAATGAGCATTACATTCTTTGATAATACAAGTCCTTTAAAGACACTGACCAAAACATTTAATAGTTGGGAAGCTTTGTTAAAATGGTTGCCATGGTAATATATGTTATATTTTTCTATACATGTATTTATCAGCAAGGTCTTAAACGTCTTTGATAGTTACTTGTAGAAGATAGTTTTAAATGCAGAGAACTCAAAATCTAAACTATGTCAGATGGAGCCTTGTTTTCTGATGTTATTCCTTATACATATATCTTTTAACAAAGGGATTTTTTTACAAATGTAGCTTTTCTTTTACAGGGAAGCCATAGCACTAGCCAAAGTTAGGTTGTCTCCCTTGGACCCAGCCCTGGAAGAGTTGTATACCTTATGGGCCCAGCAGCTTACAAAAGATGGAAACTATGAACAAGCTGCCAAATGGTACTAGTAGAGAGCTGTTTATTCCAATATGAAAATATGGCATGCTATGACTAAATGTGGCATCTTATGACTAAATGTGGCATGTCATCTGAGTTTCCATTGGATCTTTGTGAAACTTTGTAAGAAAGAGTGCCATGATAAAATCTAGGTTGAGTATAAAATCGGGTCATCTCGGTGGGGGGGGGGGGGGAACTAGGTCACCTTTAAAACTATAGGAGCAGCATTTGAGCCCCAATCATCATGAAATTTAGTCTTAATGATTGTCTTGATGATCTCTAGGACAGGTTTTAATCTAGGTCACATGGGGTCAAAAACTAGATCAGGTCAGATCAAGGAAAACCTTTTTTTTTAATACGCCAGAGGTCTTGGACACCATGGCAAATAAAATAAAAAGCTTGTGAACATGATTGAGCACATTTTGCATGTAATCATCATAGAAATTTATCAGAATAGTTTTCTTGACAAGCAATGTCCCTCGGGTGAGCAATATAGGGCCATTATGGCCCTCTTGTTACAAATACAATGTAGCTACACAAATTCTATATAAGTGATTTCAAAAATACTTATTCAAAGGTCGCATAATAAAACATAAGTGGACTTTTTATCTTACTGTATAGGATAGGTTGTAAGAAAGATACTGTAAATCTACATAGTTATGTAATTCAATTGTTGCCAGCAGGGATATGAAATTACAATTTCTTTTCCTTTTAAACACACAGCAAACCAGTATTATGTTGTATGAATGTTACAAGAAAATTGTAGCCCTTATGCTTATTTATTCCCATGAGCTGCTTTCCCTGAACAAATCCTTGCACAATATACAGATGTAAAAATTTATGACTTTGGAAATGCAGGAACAGATTCAAGGTGGCATCTGGGAAAATTAAGTCAGTATCTCGGTTGTTAAAAATGATGGTATAGAATGCATCAGGTTGAAAGGTTATCAATTACAGCTCAGACTGTACAGTAAACTTTGTTTATAACGAACTCCTTGGGACAATTTAAATGTGTTCCTTACATACAAAATAGATTAAGAAAAATAGTTGGGTCGAGAGAATTTGTTCCTTATATAGATTTTCGCTATATACGGAGTCGTTATATATGGTGTTAACTATACCAGGTATGACTACTGTTTGTCTCATAGCCTATTTGAGTTATGTTTCTTTGCGCAATTACAAGCTGTATACTGTATACTACATGTACCCAACTTCCGTAGCGCAGTTTTGGGATAATTCATATATCTGATGTTTTTACATTTGCAGTCACTTAGCAATGAAGCAGGTCCAGGATGCTGCCAAGCTGTTGGCACGACGATACGACCAGTCTAGTCTACGAACTGCTGCCCACATCTCTATGATCGGTAATGACAGGCAGCAAGGTCTGATGTATACACAGAAAGTTGTACATCAACATTTACTACAGCAGGAGTGGAAGGACACGTACAGCTTTCTACAGGAAAAGAAAGATTTACAGGTAGGGATACAAACGTCAAATGTTTCAAGTATCGCCAAAATTATGAGCATTAAAGGATACATTGTCATTTGTGCACTTGCATGTAGAGTGTCAAATATCTGAATGTGCGTACCCTTTGTTGTTGGTGTCACATTGCGGAGAAAGTTTCTAAAAGTTTCTATAATGCACATGATTATATCCGTAACTTCCTACCTGATTGATTTTAATCTTGATCAATCTTGTTTAAAATCTTCACGAGTATTAAGCAAACAAGTCAGTTTAAACAATATTTTATTAACTCAATGCATTTACAAAATATGAACATTACATAATCAATACATACAGGATAGAGTAGAAAGCTTACAATTTTTTTATAAAGTCTCTCCTGAAAGCAAGTTAGATATGTAAATAATAAATGGAATTTAATTCAAAAAAATTAAATTCATTGAACACTTAGGCCCATGATTGATTTTCACATTTTGGTTATAACTTTGCTGTTTTGCTACTGTCAAGCCCCTATTCTAGTAACTTCTCATTTCCAATGTTTAGAGATATAAGATAAGATAGCCCAGATATTGGACTATGCTTTTAACATACTCCTGTGATCTGTAAGGAATGATTTGATATCATTATTAGAATGTTTTCAGTAACTGTTGTCAAAAGTTTGAAACATTTGTCTCATCATGTAGATATGTATTGGTTTTTATGCTTCGTGCCAGGTGAGCTATTAGGACCACTCACCTTCCATTGTCCATCTGCCAGTCCATCCACCATTTTATTCAAATGATATCTCCTCTTTAACCACTGGGCAAATGTTGATAAAACTTTGCAAGGATGTTCATTGCGTAAAGCTCTATCAAATTGTTCAAAGAATTCCATTCCATGCAGAACTCCAGTTGCTATAGCAAAAAATCGGAAAAAACTAAAATATCTTCTCTGAGAGCTTAGATATTTAGCATGTGGCATTAGCTAGTGATCCTCTAGCAAGATTGTTCAAATTATGACCCCCGGGTCAAAATTGACCCCGCAAAGGGTGTCACTTGTTTTTACATAGGCTTATATAGGAAAAACTTAAAAAGTAAAGTTCCTCTAATAAGAATGACCATTCTTACTGGCATAAAGTGGTTCTAATATCGGAATGGTCATTTTGATGAAGACCTTTTTTTATTATAAAATGAACCAGTTGGTTCCCAAATGTTTGGTCTTGATATCAGGTTGTCTTAATTGCAGAACTTTACTGTACAAACAGTCCATATTTTTAATGTATTCTTCTTGAATAGTTACTGTGGTATGGACAAAGTATTTATCAGGTGTTACTGTCAGTTCCAACTTTGTGTTATATTTGTCTTGCAGATATACCTTGCTACAAGCAGCATGCATGAGATGCTGTGCTGTGAACTTGACACCTTCGGGATACACCCTGTTAATCGGGACATGCTTACAAAATGGGACCAACAACGTACACACAAAATACAACTACCAGGTGATTATGGAACTGTTGACTTTATGATCAGTTCATTAGTATTGTCTGTTTGGTCTTTGTATTGTATTGTTTTGAATTTTAGAATTTTGTTGTTGGTACCGGATAATCCATACAACCAGCGTCTCCAGAAGAGTTTAGTTCTGTTAGGTTTTGTTGTTGGTACATCAAACATCAGTTTTAGGTCTCATTGGAAAGAGCTTTAATTATGTTAGTGGAGGAGCAGGGAATTGAACTTGCAATCACTGGATAGCTAATCCAGCCTGTTTACCTCTTGACCACTGATCCAGTCCTAACAGTGTTTGGTCTTTTTGAACGCACACTGCATATATAGTTGAGCAACATTTGGTGGACTAGATTTGAACGAACACTTATTTTGATAGCTCTTGTTATCACATTTCCCTGTTATAGTACTTGCAGGATAATGTGACAGTAACATGGAAGACACATTCAATATTGCTGTGTCAGTTCTTGAACACATAATCTACCTTTTATTTCAAACCATGCAACCTCTCAAGAGTGAATACCCTTGAAACACAGAAATGTGTTTATTTTAGAGAAGTGCTGTTCTGGAGAAGTCGGTTCCTTATACAATTGACGCAACTGGAAAGAAAATGTTTGTCATGTTAGGGAGTTGTAGCTCTAGGGAGTTGTTGTTTGGGGAGGTTGGACTGTAATAAAATTATTCTCTTTTACATCATTGTCACCTTATTCTAAATGTAGGAAGCTTCTGTGTCTTTTGCAGATTTCATTCTTGATCCTGGCGATGTCAGTAGTCTATCACCATGGCAACTTCACCTTATAAGAGGTCATACATTTCCACACCATGTTTTACGCATATGGTACAGCCATTTTGATGTTGCCATAGATACAACTAGTGTTGAGGACATGTATAAAACACTGTGTCTGTTGCATGCAGGTAGACAGTCACATGTTGAATTACCTCAGGTGAGTGTCCAAGGTAACATGAGATATGTGCATCTAAATACAAATATTTAATAGAGCAATTACATGACAAAGTTTTACTTTCTCATTTGTGAATCTACTCTAGTTAATATTTGATGTGTACATTTTTTGGTGTGTACAGTTTATCACCTTTATTGCTGGCACAGTAAATGAGTGTATTAACCTGATTCTTGGACTGACGATGTCGTCGGGTTGGTGTCAAACTTTCACTTAAGATTAGATTCAACAAGTTGGCTTGAAACTTTGTATACAGATACCTTGCATCTAGATCTCCCTCGGGATTGCATTTCGGGCCAAGGCCAACTGTGGCTAAAAATAGTAGAACGGTTTCCTGTCGATAACTTCAGTTTTGATAGTGTTATCATTTTGAATGTTGTCATTGTTTTACAGATCTTGATTCAAGTGTGTACAGACCTGACATTATGTATGTTATCATTGATGATGTCAGAGACGCCTACAGCTATGTCACATCTACTGCAAGCTGTTGGCAGTTTACATGAGGCAGGACATCAGCATGTAATGCAAGGCCTTCTCAGACTCTTCCTACCACAGGGTAAGCAACATGCTAGAGACAATTCACTGTTATTGTTGTATGAAAAACCAGTATGAGGCAAATGTTTACAGGCTCAAAACAGTGAATTTTGGTATGGTGTTGGACATTAGCAATTAGGTTTCTATTCTTCAAGAAAACTTTGGACCACGATCTTTTAACTAGATAGTTGAATTGCAAATGGTCAGTAAGTGACCTAAAATTGATTTTAGGGCCAAAAGTCATGGTCATAGGGACCATAGGTTAAAAAACTATTTTTTGCCGAATAACTGGAGAAAGTTTGCCTAGGATCTCCCTTGGCTAGGGTAGGGAGATCAAAGGTCAAGGTCTTAAGGACTTGTTGGAAAATAGTGTCTGTTCAACTTCTGAATGATGTGGCCAAAGGGTCCTCAAACATGCTATTCTTATCCCAGTAGAGGTCAGTAGGTAATAATTAAAGGTCACAGAGATCTTACATCATCCCCCATGGTGGATGTGGTAATGGTCTCCATTTGTCAGTCTGTGTGTCCTTCCCACACTCTTGTCCAGGATATTTCTCAGGAACCACGGACTTGAATTCAGTTGAACTAAATAGATTGCTTACTATCATGAGCATATTATCAGCACATACCAGTTCAATGATTTTTCATAGAGTAATTGCCCTTTGATTACTTTTTCAAAAACCTTTGCAGTATTCACAGGCTGGAATTCAATAGCCTGCACGGGAAGTTTCCCGAACAAAAGATGTGCATATTGGAAGCATGTTCCGGTTCATTGATTTTTTCACACTTAATTATGGTCGTTTCAGTGTATGTTCACATAATAAATATATCATTTTATGCATTCTTGTCCGGGCTTTTTAGCAGGAGCCTGCTGACTTGAATTTAATGGAACATTATAGACTGCTTCAGCATCAAGTTAAGATGCACGCACATATCAGGATGTTTTAGTTAATGTTTTTCACAGAGTTAATGCCCTTTGATCACTTGATTCAGAATAGAACTTAATTATGCGTCATTTTGCCAAGGATTTTCAGTGTTGACTAGTTCTTTAGAGAGTTTCACATGTTATTGTGCATAGATTCTACAGCTTTCACTTCCATAAGTGCAAATTATACACAAGTGAGGGAGAATGGGCCATCATGGCCCTCCCTATTCATATACCTTTGTGTCCGCACTATTTCTCAACAACTACAGTCTGCAATTTAACAAATCTCTATGGGAAGCATCATTAACAAGAGGAGATGTGCATGTTACCAGCATATTTCGGTTCAATTATTTTTAATTGAATTAAGGCTTTTGCATACGGCCACCTTCAACACAAAAACCTTGCCTCAGTGTGTAGATTGGCCATGTAAATACGCTAAAAATAGTGTCTGCTCAATAAAGAATTAATTCTTTAGTCAAAGATCAACAAACTGGGTAGCCATATTGCTCATGGTCACTAGTTTTGTTATGATGCTGGTCACGCATCTATCTTTCATTAGAAGTTAGATATCTACTGTAGAATGCTTTCGACTAAGTCCTTCAGACTTGCTAGTCATGTTGTGCATGGTCAGTAGATGACTCCTATTGATTTAGAGGTCAGTACGTCAAAGCAGGACAGGTCACGTTTGAAGGGACCTATTGTTGAAAACTGTTTCTGCTCAATAACTTGAGAAAAACTTTTGCCCAGGTAGAGGAGACTTTGCCTTTATTGTTTTGTCCAGAAACTTTGTGTGTATCATGAGTCATGAAATTGTTTGTCAGTTAGTGAAGTTGCTCTCCAGTAGGCCTCTGTTTGGGCAGATACATGCTCATTGATATTGTTTAACTGTCTTTTGTTCAGTTATAAATCTATTCGGCAGACATGTATCTACAGAATGATTTACCCAATTTGCAACAAAAATACATGTAGATATGCTCATAGTGAGTTTTTGTGATAAACCCTGTGTCCAGCAACCTTATACAGTCTTCTATCTGCTTCCCTCAAATCCAGTTGATTCCTGCAGAACTGTGCTTGCCACGCCAACTTAAATAGAAAACTTAAAAAATCTTCTTCACAGAAATCTACTTTGGTAAGGCAGAAAAGACACTGTTTCAGTTTTGCTGCTGACATTTGTAAATTGCAGGCTTAATTTTTTGTATCTATTTTACAGGTCCAAAATACATGCTGAAGTTACAGCAAGAGGTTACAGCCATGAGAGTCATGATCAGTATGGACACACATTCACATGTTGATGGTGCATCTAAAGTTCATACTATCAAAAGATACCTCTCTGAACATAAAGATGGCAGTTTTATTAGCACAAGCAGTCTCAGATGCAGAGAACTGGATTGTCTTAGAGCTTATTACTATGTGGCTATTCTTAACTTCTTAAAAGAGAGCTGCTTCCTTGGGGAGGCAGATAAGCCTGGGGAGAGTGAACTGTCTGATGGAAAACAGAATGTCTCAAGTACTGTGTCATTCAATAAGGCTGAAACATTAACAAAAAGCAGTGTTTACTCTAGTCTGGATGAAAATGCGAATGCAGATGGTAAACTAAAGACAGAAGACATAGAAAATGCTAATTTAGAACTCGGTGAAGATGATGAAAATGGTGATAAAGACAAGCTCAATAAAAAAAGTGCATCTAGTGAAACTGGAATCGAAGTCAATGTTCCAAGTGCAGATGGTAAAGAAGAAGATGGTGATAGAATCCAGAAGGTGGAGAGGGATGATAGTCAATCAAAAGAGAAAGCTGCTGTAGAAAATGGGGATAAAACTAATCTCAGCATTAAACAATCTATATCTCAAACTGTTCCGGTATTGAATGTAAATCACTACTCTATAACAGTAGGGCAATTGTCTCAGCTTGCTCAGGGTGTTCTTTGGGACCTTCAAGCCAAACGGTATGCATTAACAGAGACTTTAGGATATATCCATAAAGCTATATCCCAGCTGCTTCTGTCAAAGAACCCACAGCCATCTGAAGTTACTGAAACTGACATCAGGGAGAAAGAAAATGAAAGAAGACATTCCGGAGAAAATCAAGACAATCACACTGAAGAAACACCAGAAAATGGAGCAAGTGGAGTGGATCCTCGTGCAAGAGAGAAATCGGATGGAAGCAGTGCAACAAATCCAGAGAAGAGTCAAACAGACAATCAAACAGTCCCAGAAGGTGCTGTTGCTATGGCAACAGAAATGTCTTTCAAAAGTGACAATCATACAAGTACCAGTTCAGTATATGACACACACATGCATATGTGTATGCATCATAAGCATGAAGATCATATAGAAGGTCATATGTGTCATTCAGTGTTAAGTCAGCATTTTGATCAGATGTTGAATATTCATGTGCCTCATGTAGGAGACGTTCCTATACATAATGAAACAGAGACAGAACTTAAATGTAGTTTCTTTGAAGTGTGTTCATCCTGCGAACTTTTGCATAAGTCACGTAAAATCTTGTTTGAAGATGAACCCAGATTTCATACTCGACCTGAAGCCGGGTTCAAGGACATGACAAATATCATTAATCCAGCTAAATATATCAACGTACCTGACGAATGGTACAGTATGCCAGTAGACCAGAAGTATTTCAAGCGCTATGTCACTATGGCAATATTAAAAGATGAGCAGGAGTATGTGATGGGAGAACTGAAGAGGGGACCAGATAGCACTCAGGTATTGAATCTTCTATGCTTTGATTTCTTTGGTAGGGTGTATGAATAGAAGAGTAATAGTAGTGCTGCAGAAAGCAGACAGATTTGCCATGGTTCTTTAAACAGGTGATTACATTGTAGGTTATACTAACTTTGTTTAGCTGTATTGTAAAACAACTCATAACTGATATTTGTCACTCTTGCGACACTACTAGTGATTGAACCAGAGAAATAGAGGAATTTTCATATCTGGTTTTGGTTTCTGGTACCCATTTAGGTGGACTGAGACACATAGTATTGGTCCTATTGGTAATAAGCAAACATCAAAACCACTGCACCACTGCAGCTTGATAGAAAATAAATAGACAATGAGTTTCCGAAGTCAAGCTATTGACAGTGTTTATACTTGATAAATTCTATCTAGAATGACTGATTTATACATACAGCATTCCTGGTCGTGAATATGAAAATGTTGATAGGTATCTGTTCATGCAGTTTGAATAAAATCTAAAATCTATAACATAATTGTTAACAAAAATACTAAAGGAAAACTTCATCTCGGGCTCAGTAAAGGTACAACAGGGATATGGCGTTATGACTGTTGCATTCTATGAACATAATTAAGCACATGTAACTTAGTTATAACAGTGAAGGCAAAGAATTACAGTAAACTCCAGATATAAGGGGAAAAAATTCTAGGCTTGGTTTTTTTTTGCTTCTTTATTTGATATGAAAATGCTGTATGGATATAACAAACAAAGGATATAAAGAACAAATGTAAGTGGTCCCAAGTGGACTTGACTGTAGTAGTTTTCTGGTGTTATTATACCTATATTCTTTTCTTTTTTCAGTCCCCATTTCCAAATCCTGTAGAGTCAGTGAGTGTTCTAGTAGATCTAGCTTGTCATTCAGCCCATGTAACTACAGTGGAGAGGCAGGAGTTTGTACAGAAGGTTATTACCTGGGCTCTGAACTTCGCTGTCACCACAGAACAGAAACAGACACTTGTTAGCAGATTACAATCAAATTTAGAGAGTTAACATGGTCTTATTATTGTATGCTGTTATTTTTGTTAAGATCATTGATGATCGTGGTTTTTAGCTCTACTGGGCAAAGTCCATCAGAGCTTATGCGATGTTGGTTTGTGCGTCCTTCAGTTCGTCCATTAACTTTTCCTTGATAACACTCTAAAAGTCACAATTTTCATAAGACTTTTATGAAACTTGCTCAGAAGATAGCCTGCAACCTGTAGATGATCTGACTAGAAATTGAGCCACACTTTGCAAAAACCAAAACTGCAACAGCTGATAATTGTAAAACCTTGATAACGCTCTACATGTCACATTTTCCAATGGATTTTCACAAAGATTGCTAAGAAAGTTGCCTGTAACATGTAGATGATCTGTTTTGAAATTGAGCGATGCTGTGGGAAAAACAAGTTTGCTACAGCCAATTAATCTAAAATCTTTATAGTGGGTCAAATTTTCCAGTAGATTTTCATAAAACTTACACAGAACAGTCTAGTAGAGGGATACTAGCCCTTCTAGGCCTCTTGTTAAAAGTTGCTATTCACACACACATTTTTACAACAAAATCATGAAATTTAAAGTTGTACCCCTACCAAACTGCTTTGTGGGTGCTATACAGGAGTCCATTTGCAATGTCCCATCCCATCATGTCATGCATATACTGTTGCATCTTACTCCATACTTCAGATATGAGTGACCCATTGTAACTTAACACGGTACATTGGTAATGCATAGACGTTTCGGTTACCACGACCAAGGTCAAAGTCAATTTTACTTATAATAAAAAGAGGAAAAAAAAGGAATATAGATTCAGGTGGTAGTGAGGTACTCCCACAAAAAAGGGCCACCAGTTTCTGAAAGAGTATGTAGGTAGGGATAGCTGCAGTTTTACAGCAGTTCTCAATCATGGTCAGAACACATTTATACCAAACATACTCATATATGTCACAAAACTTCTCACTGAGGGCCATGAATTCACACCCTGCTACCGACCATGACACATTATGTGAGAAAGTTGGCAGTTTGTTATGGAGGATAGGAGTCTAGTACTGGTTCTTCCCAGGAACTATGGTTAGGTAAACTGCCCGCCTGTATATGACTGAAATACTGTTAAAGGTATTTATTAACGGGACTATTCGAAGAATAAGGAGGCTATTGCACTGGTTAAAGTTTTTTATGAAGTCAAATATCTTGAATATTATAAAAGGTATTGACTTGAAACTCAAAATATATCTTTACCATTAACATCTACACCTAAGGAAACAATCCCCATAACTCTGTTTGGATGTTTTACAGATCTATGTCCCTTTTCAACTTAGAATTTTAGTTAAAGATTTTTATAAAGTCTAATATCTTGAATACTATCGAACATATTGACTTGAAACTTAAAAGGTATGTTTATTATCAACATCTTCACCACTCTTTTTGACTTAGAATTTTTTTTCACAGTTTTTACCAGGCTGAAATACTCAAAATGGCTTATTTTTGAAATGTCATAAAATAATTTTGAAATGTTACAAAGTTATTCATGATACAATATACAAGGTCATGTATTTCTTTGAAATTATCTTGAAGTCAGATATCAAAACTATGTAACACAGCATTCTCAGACAGGACATGTGTATCAAGCACAAATAAACTTTGGTATATGGCTGAAACATTTTACAACATGTACATTCAGTGGCCTATTTCTGTTTATAGCTATGAGCAGTATCATTTATTAAATTTTGTTTGTTTTGAAGTTTTAAAAAAAATGGAAAAATGTAATATGTATGGGTTTACTTATTTTCCTAAACATAACAAACAAATCACAAGATTGTTCTCATAAGATTTCTCTGAAGTTGTATTGTTAGCTAAAGAATCAGTCACAATTTGGGCAAAAATACCAGACTATCATTGCTAGTGTCCGGAAGGTGTAAGTAAAGACAACACTGCGTGATCCAAATATTCTAGAAAGAGGTATCATGTTGTTTCATTTATTGATTTTGAAAAAGGATTACCATTTATTCTGTGAATTTTTTCATGAGCTTTTGTGTTTTTTTTTACAAAAGAGTTACAAGTTTGTCAAGTCTGTGTTAATTGCATGATTTTTAATGTAAACAATAACACACTTCACAGCCAGTTGCATACCAGTGTAAGCACATGGTTTGTTTCCCTTGTGACTGTTTTGTCTCTGTCTTGGAGTAGTTCATGAGAGTAACTGTGTGCTGGAGGATGTGAAACCTTTGTGCTTTAGCCTTATGTTTTTCTGAGTATGGTAATAAATTGGCTACATATATCAGAATAGCACTACATTAGCGTTTGAAAATCTTTTCTTCTGTCTTTGAAGAAATACCAGACTTTAGTTTGTTCCTGTAGTAATACGTACGTTGTTCACACCTAAAAGCAGTACCAGTACATTTTTGTTTAAAAATTGTATATTGACAGAATATCTCAGCCAAGTTTGAAGACTTCACAGATGTCATATATATAGGGTAAAATGACTGGTTAAGACAGGTTTCAGACTATATAGGGCAATGCATGTATGTTTGATGACTGTGTATGGCATATAAAACGGGTCTGAAGGCAGAATGTCTGTTTAAAACATTTGATGACTGTGTAGGAAGAACCTGGATACGACAGGTTTGATGACTGTGTAAGGTTTGATGACTGTGTAAGGACAGATTTGTGGTTACGACAAGTTGTGATTGCTGTATAGGACATAATGTCTGGTTAAAACAAGTTTTGATTGCTGTATAGGGCAGAATGTCTGGTAAAACAGGTTGTGATTGCTGTATAGGACATAATGTCTGGTTAAAACAGTTTTGATAACTGTAGGAAAAGTGTTTAGGATAGGTTTGGCAACTCTATAGGGCAGAGTACCTGGTAGAATCAGATTTGCCTTCTGTACAAGGCAATATATAGGTGAAATCAGTTTCTAAGACAGGATTGGTGACTATTTGGGATGAAAAGACTTATTGAGTTGGTTTTTTTTAACACTTTTTTTAGCACTCTTGTGCTAGCTACTTACATCTGCAAAGTCAGTAAATCTGTATGATCCTAGATCACCTGAAGCTACATAACAACACGGCAGATGAATGACTAATTTGATAGCTGCCTAGCAGTACTTAACTGTTTTGTATACCTGATTAAAAATTGCAGGTATCGAAACCTGTAAAAGTTCACTTTTGAAGATCGTACTGAAGTATGAAATTGCATGTCAAATATTGAATCGGCTTGGATATTCATGTACAAATAATTGCTTTCATGCACACATGTTGTAAACATGTAGAAGATTGTTGTACTTGTAATAAATCTGATTGTGAGAACTTTGTTTTCCTGTCTTGTTCTTTTCCTATCTTGTTCATCCACACTCGTCTAATATAGGGGATTTTCCAACTGGTCAATTGTATCAGGATTTATTATATTACGATCCCTGATTGTATGTACAACACTAAATCCCATTTGCAATGTTTGTTAATGCTGCTTGCCATGAGCTGTTTGTTGTATTTAAACAAAACCAACATGTGATTGGAGTGTTCTACTGGCTGATAGTGTGAACCAACACACTTGGAGCTGGATCCAGAAACTATGTTTCAGTGCCCCAAAAATGTATTGTAAAAATAAAGAATTTGTTGAAAGAGCAGCTACCAAGAGAACACTATAAGAATAACTGCCAAGAGAGCACTCCAAGTATAGCTATCCAGAGAGCAGAAAGTACAGCTGCCAAGAGAGCACTCCAAGTATAGCTCTCCAGAGAGCAGAAAGTACAGCTGCCAAGAGAGCACTCCAAGTATAGC